>CAUYQV010006691.1:0-22276 GCA_963574575.1 Galagoides demidoff
TAGTACAGTCAGAAGTCTGGTAACGTGATACAGACCAGTTTTATTTCTGAGTAGTGTATTTGTTATTCGAGGTTTTTTCTGATTCCATATAAAATGAAAAAAACTAGTTTTTTAAGCTCTTTAAAGTATGATGATGGTGCCTTAATAGGGATTGCATTCAATCTGTAGATTGCTTTGGGTAGTATGGACATTTAACAATGTTGATTCTTCCCAACCAGGAGCATGGTATCTTCCATTTATTAGCATCTTCAGCTATTTCTTTTCTCAGAGTTTCATAGTTCTCTTTATAAAGATCTTTCATGTCCTTTGTTAGATAAATTCCCAGATATTTCATCTTTTTTGGCACTACTGTAAAAAGTCTTTTGCACTACATGAAGATAGTTTGGAAGTGAGCTTCATTTACATTTCTTCCTTTGGGTGTCAAATATATACCTATGTGTGTAAGATGATTTTTGAAATCAATGCCTGAGGGATAGATGAGCGTTGATGGGAGGGGAAATAAGAACTATTGTAGTTAATGGACCATGTTTTCATGTATCTATAATTAGATGGAAGATGTCTCTTACCATTTCATATCCTAGAAGGCTTTTCTGTAGAGGACATGTTTCTGTTCTTTATCTTCCAAAGTTAAGACGTGTGTTTCATGTATCTAGATAGTGAAAAGCAGTTGAAAATTAAAAAACGCTCTCTTTTCTTCCAGAGGAAGGAATTCTCACAACAATTTCATTTAGTGAATTGTGACTCCCTCGAAGTTAGCACTTAATTCCATAAATATTAATGGTGTAATTTTAATGAATTTACAAATTAAGAGGGCAAATTTTGCTAAGTTCCTGTTAGTAACAATACTAAAATGCAGTTTCTATTGAATGTGGTCACATTATCTTGACACGGTGACTGAATTCAGTAAGAATGACAATTCTATGTACTGAAATTTAATGATAGTTACTATCCCAAACATGACATTCTCAGTAGTTGACATTCTGTGGAATAGTCTCTGTTATCATATGCTAAATTTTAGACATATCTCTTTTCTTTGCTTTGTTTTTTTTTTGAGACAAGAGACTCAAGCTGTCACCCTGGGTAGAGTGCCCTTGGCTTCACAGCTCACAGCAACCTCCAACTCCTGAGCTTAAGAGATTCTCTTGCCTCGGCCTCCCAAGTAGCTGGGACTACAGGCATCCACCACAATTCCCAGCTATTTTTTGGTTGCAGCCATCATTGTTGTTTGGCGGACCCGAGCTGGATTCAAACCTTCCAGCTCAAGTGTAAATGGCTGGCGCCTTAGATGCTTGAGCCACAGGCACCGAGCCAACATACTTCTTTTCTTTAAAGACTTATATCTTGTATTTTATTCCATATCCAGTAGCAAATTAAAGCAGCAATAAACAATAACAAAAACATGACTGTGTCATTGTATAATAGATCTTTATGGATACTGATATAAATTTTCATGATTTTTTTGATGATTACTTTGGGTATGTACGTCTATAATTTAACTTTTCAAAATATTAGATTGTTGTCTTATAGTTAGATTCTGAGACAGATTTTCATGAAAGTAGTTTATAAATGAGTAGTTTTAAGAAAAACCCACAAGAGTGATAAAGATAGCACGGTTGGGCAGAGAGAGGAGTTGAGTAGCAATGCAACCATAAGATCTCATGTGGAGTTGGGATAGCCATTCACATTATTCCTGAGTAAGGCAAGGGAAATGGACCTTTAGAGCTATAATCCATCAGTTATTGGTTGTGAGCCTCCCAGCTATCCACATCCAGACAGTATAATCGTGGGCAAGGAAGCTCCTGCCTGCTAAAGGAAGTTTCTTGGAAGGGCTTAGCTGTGATTTGTTAGATGACATTCCCAGCAACTAGATGGGATGCTTCGTTTATAATTTTTGGATCTGGGTGACACGCCACAGCTTTCACTACAGTAGTCATTTACTTTTAGTTATGCTGTGGTCTATTTCTTGTTACATTGTTTTATTTGTATAAATAAATGTAAGGGCTACAAGTGTAATTTTGTTACATAGATTATATTGTGTAGTGGGGAAATCTGAGCTTTTAGTGTATCTATCATCCAAATAATAGACATTGTACCAATTAAGTGATTTCTCATCCCCTAGGCCCCTCCAGCCTTCCCATCCTGAGTCTCTGTCTATCATTCTATTCTGGACATGCATGTATACATTCGTTTTTTTGAGACAGAGTCTCACTTTGTTGCCCTTGGAGGAGAGCCATGGCATCATAACTCACAGCAGCCTTAAACTTTTGGGCTTAAGTGATTTTCTTGCCTCAGCCTCGCCAGTAGCTGGGACTACAGGTGCCTGCCACAATGCCTGCCTATTTTTTGAGATGAGGTCTCGCTCTGGTGCAGGCTGGTCTTGAACCTGTGAGCTCAGGCAATACACCTGCCTCAGCTTCCCAGAGTGCTAGGATTATAGGCATGAGCCACTGCACCTGGCCGCATGTATGCATGTTATTTACCTCCCACTTGATAAGTGAGAGAACCAATGTTTGACTTTTGCTATTTGCATTATTAAGGTAATGACCTCTATTTTTATCCATATTGCTGCAAAAGATATGGTTTCATTTTTTATGGCTAAATAGTATTTCATTGTGTATGTATACTACACTTCCTTTATCCAATTTTTGAGGCATACATTATTTTTATGTGTAATTTCTCTACCTAATGCATTTAGGTAGTGTTACAGCCAACCAATTCACTTTCAAAAACATTTTAAATGTATTTTTATTTATTAATTTTTATTTCAGATTAAATATGAGGGTACAAATATTTAGGTTACACTGTTCTCATTTCTAAGGTAAGGTTCAAGTTGTAGTTAAATGCTTCACCTGGGAGCATGCTGAACACCCTCACATTGTGCACATTAGGCGAGATCCTGCCAGTCACCCTCCCTCCTCCCTTGTTCCCTCTCCCTCCCTCTCACTAGACTATACTTGTATTTATCTTTCCTGTAGGCAAGTAGTTGTTTATATATTGGTTTCCTTTAGTATTGAGTACATTGGATATTTTGTTATTCTTGAGAAATTTTATTAAGAAGAATGTGTTTCCACTCCGTCCAATTAAACACAAAAGATGTAAAGCCTTCATCTTTCCTTACGGTTGAATGGTATTCCATGGTATACATATACCTTGGTTTGTTAATCCATTCATGAGGTGATGGGCACCTGGATTGCTCCTACATCTTGGCAATTGTGAATAGAGCCACAATAAACATTCTGGTGCAATTGTCCTTGTGGTAAAATGATTTTTTTTGCAATTGTCCTTGTGGTAAAATGATTTTTTTTTCTTCTAGGTAGATACCTAGTAATGGAATTGGTGGATCAAATGGAAGACCAACTTTTAGTTGAGAATTCGCCATACTTCTTTCCATAAAGTATTAGTTTGCAATCCCAACAGCAGTGTAAAAGTGTTCCCTTCTCTCCACATCCCTGCCAGCATCTGCAGATTTGAGATTTTAGGATATAGGCTAATCTCATAGGAGTTAGGTGATATCTCAGAGTAGTCTTGATTTGCATTTCTCTGATGATTAGGGACCATGAACATTTTTTCATGTGTTTCTTGACCATTAGTCTGTCATCTTCTGAAAAGTTTCGTTCAAGTCTCTTGCCCACTTACAAATGGGGTTGTTTGCTCTTTTCTTGTTGATTAATTTGAGTTCTCTGTAGATCCTGGTTATCAGCCCTTTGTCCTATTTATAGCATGGAAAAATCTCCCATTCTGAAGGCCGTCTACTTACTTTCAAGCTACTCACTTTTAAAAATTAGCTTTATTAAGGTATAAATGACATATATATTTGTGTGTATATGTATATATAAACACATGTTTAAAGAATAAAACTTTACAAGTTTTAACATCTATATAACAGTGAAACTATTACTGCAATCAAGATAATAAACATATTCATCATCCTTACAAGTCTTCTCTTGGTAAGAACCCTCTCCCACCACTTTCCTCATCCCCAGACAACCACCAGTATGCTTTCTGACATTATAGATTAGTTTGCATTTTCAAGATATTTATAAAAATAGAATCATTAATTATATACCTTTTTTTGTTCTATCTTTTTTCAATCACAAGATAACTAACTAACTAACTTTCATTTTGTGTATAAACTCTTTATGAGTAGATATATGAAATAAGGTAATTAAAACATTCTAATATGATTCCGGTGCTAGCTCATGGGTCTACATTATACATTGAAAGATGCCCTTACGTTAGAATTACTTCTCAGCTTTCAAATAACCCTGGTGTTTACGCGGTTGTTGCTTTATTTGTAATCAATGTTCTTTTGTAAACTCACCTGCCACTGATCATCTAAAAATATTTAGCATCTGGGTATAGAAAATGAACATATTTTCTCAAAACAATCCCCATGTTCAAATTTTATAATTTATAATTGTTTAAAATGACTAGTCTTGACATTGCATCATACCCCTCTAATACTCAGCTCTGTTCATTACCCACATGGTACAATAACCTTCCAGAGAAATCATAAACTTGCTTTCTTGAGCTCAATCATTTTCCTGGGATAGTCCTTCATTTAAAAAAAAAAAGTCTATATGATTTCTGTAAGCAGACTTTTGTGTCTTCTTCCCTGGAGTTATTAGTCCTATTACATATTTTAAAAAGAAATAATAAATTCACAATTTTTAAGAAGCCCTCTTAACTTTACCAAGTCAATAGCATCACTACTTTCACCCCTAAAACCTATAACTTAATTACGCTTCCCAATTCCGTGAACATATGTACCACATTGTATCTCATAAGGCCCTCAGGCTAAGACATATATTATCCTTTCTTTATACCTCCCTGCACTTTAATTCCACATTTCAGCATTTTCTGGGTTTATAGAGTCTCTCATTAGAACCATTTTCACATCCTCCCTTCTCATTTTTTTGGACACCAATCTCATGTCAAGAGATTCCTTGTACTAGATCTCTCTCGACCTAAACTCCTATTTATTTTGACAACTTAATCTTCTAAAGGAGTACTTGCTGCTTCCCCTTCCCGGCATAGAAACCTTCAATGGTGCTCTGTTGATAGCCTTGCCTTCAAGCTGGTAGCCCCTGGAGAAAAAAAGAACTGGGAGATATGTTTTGCTTCATTGTTTTGTTTGGCCTGCAGGGAACTTTAAGAGGCAATGAAACCAGGCAGGGATTGGACTGGGTAACACAGTGAGTTTGGTACTTATTGCTTTATATCTTGTACAGCTTTACAATTTTATGTATCTTGCGTGTACCCTGTAGGCCTTTGATTTTATAACCCCCTAGCCCATAGGCCAACATCCAAAATTCATACTCTGGCATTTATGACTCTACCTTAGCTTCTGTAACTTCCATCTCAAATGCAACTCTATAGCAAATGGGATTCATTTTGTCTAAAATGCCTTGACCCTGTACTTCGTTTGAATATAATTTCACACATAAACATCTTCCCCACCTATATCATTGAGGAGTTTTGGTTATGAGAAACAGAAACAATCTCCCTTTGACTGAAGTAACATGAAATCCATTGTAGAAATATTGAATAGTGTACAGAAAGGAAGGAAGAGAAGGAAACTGTGGCCCAGATAAGACAGCCCTGGAAATCAGGAGCTTAAGAAAAGTTATTTTTATTTGTACTGCCATTAAAATGGCTTAGCCTTAAACTATAGTGTCCCTGTTTCTCCCAACTCTAGATTTAAATTCCTAATCTAATTGGCCTAAATTAAGAGATTGTCCCACCCCTTTGTAGAGTTTGTAGAGTGCTACAATTAAAAGCCCACCCCTCCCCCAACCAAGATCATGTGAAATAAGTTAAGAGAAATTCCACCAAAGGAAAATCAGGGTACCTTAGCCAAAAAGTGAAAATGTTTATGCAGAATAATTAATGGCAGTTGCCACCAAAAAAAAAAAAATCTAACCCTTCAATTTCAATGACTTCATGGATTTGTATTTCTTGTTCATATAAAGTTTGATATAAAACCAATAACTCTCTTTCACATAGTAACTCAGGGCCCTAGATTACTTGTATCTCATAGCTCTACCATGTCATACTTCAGAGGCACTCACAAAGACGACTGTACACTATTAAGTGCCTCAGACCAAAAGTGAGGCATCACTTCTCTCTAGTTTCGATTTCCCAATATTTAGTCACATTGACTCCAGTGCTGCTTCAAGGGAGCATGGGAACATAGGAATACCACGATATCCAGTCAGCATTAATTCTCTCCACCACTGAAATATTGGATAACACCAAAAAATAAAAAAGCAAAAAATATCCACTAAATGACCTTTTTCATCAAGGCTTTCTTAGCCAACCCATCAGAAAATGATCTCCAACTCCTCCAAACATCTGAAGAATTCGTATCCCACTTATTTATACTGTCTCCTATTATCATTATTTGTGACTATTCCTTGTTATCCCAAATCATAAACTTTTATGGGACAGTGATTAGTAAGTATTAATTTATCTTATTTGTCTACATCAGTGGTTCTCAACCTTCCTAATGCCGTGACCCTTTAATACAGTTCCTCATGTTGTGGTCACCCCCAACCATAAAATTATTTCATTGCTACCTTATAGAGTCACAGCGTTAGGAAGGCTGAGAACCACTGGTCTACATCATCAAAAACATAGTAGAGTTTCAATATGTAACAATTCTACCTCTGTGTATATACCCAAATGAATTTAAAGGAAGTATTAAAACAGAACACCAATTTCATAGCAGCATTAGTCCCAATAGCCAAAAGGAGGAAACAACCTATGTGTCCATTGACTGATGAATGGATAAACAAAATGTGGTATATCCATGCAGTGGGATATTATTAATCTTTAAAAATGAATGAAATTCTTACATAGGCTACGCCATGGATGAACTTAAAGATGTTATGCTAGGTGAAATAAGCCATATACAAAAGGGAAAATCTTATATGATTACATTTAGATAAGGTAACTAGAATACTCAAATTCATAGTCAGAAAGTAGAATGTGTGTTGCCAGGTGCTAGGGGTAGGGGGAATGGGAAGTTGTTTAATGGGTATCAAGTTTCCGTTTAGGAAGATGAGAAAATTTGGAGATGGACCATGGTGATTGGATGGTAATGATAGAGGCAAAACAATATGAATGTATTTAATGCCACTGAACTATACACTTACAATGCTTAAAATGGTAAATTTTAAGTTTCATATTTTTTTCTACAATTATAAAAGACAAGCCTGTAGACCTAAGTTGCTGATCTCTATCAGTAAACATTTTCATGAGCAATAGTGCAAGGTAACATTAAGAGCAATAATTCAGCTCTTAGTTCAGTTGATATGGTTAAGATGGTACATATAATGCATGGTAAGTACCAACCAATGAAAGCTGGTACCCACCAATTTCCGTTTCTATTGTGTATATCCATTCCATTCTATATCTCATACTCTCCATATTATGAATTACATTATTTTGTATTTACTTGTTTACACAGATTTCTTTTCCCCTTCCTTCTCCCCTCCATGATTATACACACCAGCATACACATGCATGTACTTTGAACTCCTCAAGGACAACAACTTTATTACTCGGCTTCCTGTTTGTCAAAGACTAGAGGCTCAGTAAATGCAATTAGCAAGTGAATTAACATATGCGTGATCATTTTCCCTTTCAACAACCACTTCTCATTTCTACCGCCCCACCCCACAATCTCACATCCCACACTTCTTACGTAACACATCAAACAATAAATAAGCTTTAATAAAATCCTTTGCAGAAAAGTTTTCAGTTTTAAATGTAGGGAGAAAAACAAAATGAGGATGATACCCAGAAGAGAAAATTATGTGAGATATGTGTATAATCTATTTTAAGTTGATATAGAGAAGAATAATTTCCCAAGTACAATTAAAGGAAGGATCAGACCCAGATAAGTAAGGATGATAAAACATAGGGGTGACAATATAAAGCGAATGTGATTTTCACCAAGTATATTTCCCCAAAGCTGCAAGACTATCTTCAGCTTATCATATTCCGCCACTTCACTTCCTTCTGCCACCTGCCCTATATATTTTTCCATACTCCAGAAATTTGAATAGCACACCATAATTTTTTTTATTGGCACTGACTAATTGCGGAACTTGACTTAAGCCTCCTGCTAAGAAAGGAGTTTCCCCAGTCAGCTAAGTAACCATTTATTAAGTAATTTCTATTCTCTTGGGCTTTCTGAGGCTCAAAAAGGATTCATAAACTCCCCAAACCCTTATCCTCTTCAGTTCTTCATTTAAATCAGTGGTTCTCAACCTTCCTAATGCTGTGGGCCTTTAATACATTTCCTGTGGGTCACTAGCCACAGGTTGAGAACCACTGATTTAAATGAAGGTCAGAGGCAGTGATCAACCATTTCCTTACCTGCATCTACATTTTTTGGAATCACATTATTACCTCTTTAATTGGTCTATAAGGCCTTTAAAGACCAGGACAATATATTTCATCTCTGTATCCTCAGAACACACCATGATAACCATGATAGTTTGAAAATGGTTGACACAAGTGTTCTCCTTCACTCCCCTATTTTTATACCAGTACTTAAGCCATCATAAAATTGTTATAAAGCATTTACTATTTATGATACATGTGCTAAATACTATGATGTATATCAATGAGCAAAGGCATCATCTTCTTCCTTTTAAGTAATAAATCATTAACTTCTGATTCTGTCCAAAGAACTCTATAGAAATTAACAAAGCCCACATTCTATCTGCATGTTTGGACCTTAGAGTAAAGAAAGGAAAACATTTTCTTTTATTTCAAATTAATATGCAGGTACAAATGTTTAGGTTATATTGTTCTCACTTCCAGTATAAAGTTCAAGTTGTAAAAGAACCCCTCACCCAGGAGCCGTCTCTCAAGGTGAGTATTAGGTAAAATCCACCACATGCCTGCCCTCCTTCTGCCAGTGGTTCCCTCTCCCCTTTCCCCCTTCCTCCTTCCCCTGCCCCTGTAGTAGACTATATTTGTGTTTTATTGTTCATATATGCATGTAATTATATATTTATTTCATATTAATATGGATTAATATTGTATATATTTTTTTCTATTCTTGAGATACTTTACTAAGAAGAATGTATTTCAGCTCCATCCAGGTAAATGTAAAAGATGTAAAATCTCCATCTTTTTTAACAGCTGAATAGTATGCCATGGTATACATATGACACAATTTGTTGATCCATTCATGGGTTGATGTGCATTTAGGTTGCTTCCATGATTTGGCGATTATGAATTGAGCCACAGTAAACACTCTGGTGCAGATGTCTTTGTGGGGATCGTAGAATGAAATGGAAGGTCAATTTTTAGTTCTTTGAAGATTATCCATACTTCTTCCCTAAAAGGCTATGTAAGTTTGCAATCCTACTAGCAGTACAAAAGTGTTCCCTTCTTTCCACATGTATGCCAGCATCTGCAGTTTGGGGACTTTTTGATGTGAGCTAATCTTACTAGGGTTAGGTGATATCTCAGAGTGGTTTTGATTTACCTTTCTCTGATGATTACAGATGATGAGCATTTTTTCCTGTGTTTGTTGGGCGTACATCTATCATCTCCTGAGAAGTTTGTGCTCAAGTCTCTTGCCCATTTATAGAGGGGGTTGTTTGCTCTTTTATTATTGTTTAACTTTAGTTCTGTGTGCATTCTGGTTATCAGGCCTTTGTGACAAACAAACATGTAAAAATAACATGTAAAAATCTCCCCCCATTTCTATGGCTGTCTTTTTGCTTTATTTGTGGTACCCTTAGCCGTGCAAAAGCTTTTTAGCTTGATCAAATCCCAGTTATTTATTTTTGGTGTTGCTCCAATTGCCAGGGGGTGTCTAGAAGGGAAAACATTTTAAGGCATGAATCATACACATGAATGTATATTTATAAGTTACAGTAATTGATATGAATGAAAATTAGAAGGTTCTATGAGATATTTTATCAAAAAGACATTCTGTAGTCTAGGACTTTAAAGAATTCTCTTTGAGGAAAGATATTAAAACAGAGACCTGCAACTGAGTGAAGAGTGTTAGTGAATTACATGGACCAAGTCTTGAAATGTCAGGAGAGAAGTTGGAATTTTCAAAATTCTGAAGTAAAGCCAGTATGTGTGATACATGGTGTGAGAGGAAGGTTTGGGGCAAGGCAGTTGCATGATCATTGATTTTGCTAAAAATAATAGATCAGAGGGAGACTCCCTGAAAACAGAGTGACCATTTAGGACATCAAAGAACAGAGCAAGTGAGACGTGTCTTGAGATGACAATGGAAATGGAGATAAACATGTCTTTGGTGTACCCGTTGGTGGAGGGATTACCAGTGAGTTTTGATGGATTTGAAGGTAAAGTTGAAAGAGAAGGAGGTGTCAAGGATAATCCCTGAGCTAGACAATACTGAAATGCAGAACAGAAATGGAGGAGCAAATTTTGAGGTAGAGGTACTTCCAGATGTGTAAATATTAAATTTGAGGAATATATGGAACATCCACATGAGACATGGAAGCAATAGCTAAGATATAAATATGGGATGCATAGGCATATGAATACCCTTTAAAGTTATATGAGTAGATATAATAACTAAGGAGAAAGTATAGATAGAAGAGAAGACTGATCAGGATAAATCCTTAAAGAATTCTAGCATTTTGTGACTAGATAAGGAATAAACCTACCAAGGAGCCCAGAAACTATTGAGGTAGGAAGAAAACCAGAAGAAGGAGTTTCACCAAAAAGCCAGTCAGTTGTAGTGGTCACCAAGCTTAAAATTGCAGGGATAATTCATCAGTGTCGAAGAGCCATTGAAAGTGGGTAACCATGTGTTGACTGTGAATGCAATGCCTTCTCATGTTTTCTACTATGTCCAGATGTTATCATGATCATGCCCAAAGTCAAAATTGGGGGGAAACTAGAACTGCACACCAAGACAAATGTTTCGTGCCAGAGAAAACAAGAGTTTAAGAATTTTCTTTTCACCTATGTGGATAGGAATCCAATAACCAGAAGAAAAAAATAAAACCTGTTAAACTAGACAAGTAAAGCTTAATAAGAAAGAGAGAAAATATTGCCTACTAAGGGAAGTGAGAAGAAATTTGCAGCAATAATTGCTCAAGAGAGGGTAAGGAAAATCCAAATTTACTATTTTGATTATGTGTCTCTAAAGTAGACATAAAACAAATATTATCATTTTGAAGAGAGATAATAGATTGTAAGCGTATGAAAAAGTGGAAGTTTTAAAATGGTACATATTTAAATGCTGAGAACACCACTTCCAATAATACTCCCACTGAGATGTATGCAATAAAAACATTCTATGATGAGTAATAGACATGTGAAGGTCCTGTAAATCTTCCCTATAAAGGATTCTATATAACTGTAAAGTACTATAATTATTATTGCCATTATCATAAAACAAATACATGTTTCTGAGAACAAGATGAGAAACTTAATTCATCTTTCTAGGGTGAGTGTACTGAATGATTTGAGCAAAAAAGTAAGACAGTATATACAAACTAGCTTTAATCAGAGAAGTAAAGAGGATTGCCATGGCCCTAGGATTGCAAGTTTTCCTGAAAGAAAAAAATACTTATGGCTGGGTCACGGCAGCCATGGCATCATCTCTTAGTATAGGTTGTCCTGAGTACAGGGCACCCTGACTACTGTTCCAGATTATTTGTGTTTTTTCAGTGCTTGATCCATGGACCAAGGAACAAAAGTAACTTGTGTAAAAGTGGTCATAATTTTGTGGAGAATATGGACAGGAGAAAGCCAGTTTTGCTGCTTTTTCAGGAATAGATAAGTCTCAGGCACAGTCAAGAACTCAGCTTTGGAATTAAAATGACCTGGATTAGCATTGTGACTCTCTACCAAGCTCTGACTGTGTGAATTTTTGGCAAGTTTTATCTGAGCCTCAGTTCTCTCATTAGTAAAATAGACCTAATATAACCAGGAATTTGACCCTTCCTATCAGCGCTCTGAGATGCTTGTTAGTACACCCTGGTCTCTTTCCCAACCGTCTTTCCAGTTTGGTCATTTTGAGTTTATTTGAAATTAGGAACAGTAGTTCATGTTCACTAATGATATGGGGGACCATAGATTAAAAGGAACTTTTTAGTGGAATATTTGATAAACCTTTGGTGATGCTACATATAATATATTTGTCTGGATTTTCACTTATTTTTTTAAGTTTAATACTTTTGCTATCCTACTGTCTTGGTTCCTTTACATAAAATTTGCTCTATTATAAAAATGAACATCTTACTGTTTCATAATAATTAGTATATCAGCATATTTAAGAACACTGCCTGTACCCTTAATTCCATTATTATTTTCATGATTAAAATCCTGTCTGACACAATTCTAGAATAGCAATGTTATAATTATCCATTCATAACAAAAGTTGCATCAAGCTATTCTTGATAATTAATTTGGCCTGGTTGGGTACATTGAGCAATTTAATTAATAATTAGTTATGTGCTTACTAACTCAAATTTTATTTAGAAACCAAGAAGTTAAAGTTACTGGTATTATATTTACACTGAGTTTTTTACTTAATTTCTTCTGTTTTTTAAGAATAGTGCCATAATTAATTAGTATTCTAATAGAAACAGAATCTGGGTGCTTGTTTGTCTATAAGTGTAGCAAATGACATTTTAAGTATAATTTGAATTGTTAATTGTTTTCAAATTATTTGAATTATTTGAAGTACTTATTTTTATTATTTGAATTATTGAATTCAAATTATTATTTATTTGAATAATTATTTATTATTAATTATTTGAATTATTTATTTTTACCCAGAGATTAAAAGGTATGTAAACAATTCAATGAAAGCATATGATAATTTAGTGTAGAGTTAAGTAATTTAAATCACTCTGTGCTTCAAAATTTTTATTTAATGAAAGTTATATAAATATATTAATGTTAACATTGCCTTTTTGGTGAATCTTCTCTACCATGAACATAAGACAAATTAAAGAATAGTATGTTTATTAAAATATATATGTATTTATTACTAAACTAATATATACATATTGCCTGTGCATGAACTTTTGCAGTAAATTCATAAAGACCTGCAGGGTTTGGTTTGTTATTGATATTATTGGTATTATTGATAACATCCTTCTTTAATCTTCTTTAATAGTGTAATTGTTTAATCTTTCCTAGCCACGATCACTCATAAAATGAAACAGTTGAATTAATTAGTATAACATCTTCCTCATCATAAATCCCACAAACCAATGTAGTGGTTTATATAAGCAGACTATATATAGTGATTATATAAGTGGAATATTATAAAGTTATATAAACAGAATATTATGAAATATTTATGCTTAAATATGCATTTGGGGATTTGTAGAATTGGTTATTTTCTTCATTTGTCTTTGGCATTCACACTTAAAGACTGTCAGAACTGATCATTCATAGACTTGTGTTCATGCAGCAAATATTTTTGTGAACCTACTACAACTCTGATATGGGCTAGAAATATAAAGCGAACAAACTATAAACCCTTATCTCAAAAAGTTTCCAAGAATAGAAATGATCAATGCCTGGTTTTAATGCAGACTGGCAAGCATTTGGCAGGGTCTGCATGGGGAGCTACGAGTATACAGACGGAGTACGTAACACAGTTTGAGGGTCACTGTCAGGATAAAATAGAATGAAGCGATTCTTAAACTGAGTTCCAAAAAAATGAGGAAGAATTAACCAGATAATGAAAAAGGGGGAAAGAAACATTATTTATATCTTAAAGATGAAATATGACCAAATTTATTTTAAAATCTGATTGGCTTCATGTTAAAATCCAATAAAAAAATGGCACTTAGGGTTTTCACATTTATACCAACTACCATCATACCTGCCCCAATATTTACTAAATGAAGTACTTAATCTTTTCTTGCATTTATTTATACTACAATACATTATACTATTTAAGGAGAAATTCCAGATATATGCTAAAATATTTCCAAGTGAAACAATACTATTTGTGAATTTTGCTTAAAAAAAAACTTCAAAGAAAATTTAACAAAAGGAAGAAATGGTGAAAATTTAAAAAATTGGCAAAATGTTAAGAATTGTTCAAGGTAGTAATAGGTACATAAGGATTAATAAAATAGTTCTCTTTACTCATACATATTTTTTAAAATGTTGCATGATGTAATGTAAAATTTTAAAATAAAATAAGTTAGAACTAAAAGATACAACTTTTTTTTTTCTTTACCTGTGGTTTTCAAACTTGGTTCAATAACTGAATTTAAATTGCCTGGGGGGGGCTATAAAAATAAATTGAATATTGTGATGTAGTTGGTCTGAGGTGGATTTTGGACATATCTGTGGTTTTGTGTGTGTGTGTGTGTGTGCGCGCGCGTGCGTGCATGTGTGTATTTAGCATCACAATAGATTCCTTTTTCTTTTCAAATCTTGAATGCTTCATTTTACTGTTTGGGATTCATTGAAGGTGCAAAGAATTAGGTTACACTGATTTCATTTGTTAAAGTCCCTCTTATAATTGTGTCCTGCCCCCAAGTTGTGTGCCACACACCATGGCACCCTATCTCCCTCCGACCTCCTCCCTCCCCACTCCCTCATTCCCCTGCCAACACCCTCTACTGCCTTTATATTAGAATTGAGTAAATTGGATTCTTGCATTTCCATTCTTGTGATGTATTACTAAGAAAAATGTATTCCAGGTTAATACAAAAGATGTAAAATCTCCATCTTTTTTAATGGCTGAATAGTATTTCATGGCATACATGTACCACAGTCTGTTAATATATTCCTAGACTGGTGGGCATTTAGGCTGTTTCCACATTTTGGTGATTGTAAGTTAAGCTGCAATAAATAGCATAGAGCAATTGTCCTTATGATAAAAGAATTTTTTTCTTCTGGGTAGATGCCTAGTAATGGGATTGCAAGATCAACTGGGAGGTCTAATTTGAGTTCTGTCAGGGTTCTCCATACTTCCTTCCAGAAAGGTTGTATTAGTTTGCAGTCCCACCAGCAGTATAAAAGTGTTCCCTTCCCTCCACTTCCATGCCAGCATCTGCAGCTTGGAGACCTTGTGATATGGGCCATTCTCACTGGGATAAGGTGATATCTCAGGGTGGTTTTGATTTGCATTTCTCTGATTATTAGGAATAATGAGCATTTTATCATATGTTTGTTAGCCATCCATCTGTCTTCCTTAGAGAAGGTTCTATTCATGTCTCTTACCCAGTGATATATGGGATTATTGGCTCTTTTTGTTGATTAATTTGAGTTCTGTGTAGATCCTAGTATCAAGCCTTTGTCAAATTTATAATATGTTTTCCCATTCTGATGGTTGTCTATTTTCTTTGGTTGTTGTCTCGTTAAGTGTACAGAACCTTTCCAGTTTAATTAAGTTCCATTTGTTTATTTTTGTTGTTGTTGCAATTGTCACAGAAATCTTCTTCTTCTTCTCTCTCTTTTTTTTTTTTTTTTTGAGACAGAGCCTCAAGCTGTCACCCTGGGTAGAGTGCTGTGTCATCACTGCTCACAGCAACCTCCAACTCCTGGGCTTAAGCTATTCTCTTGCTTCAGTCTCCCAAGTAGCTGGGACCACAGGCACCCACCACAATGCCTGGCTGTTTTTTGGTTGCAGCCATCATGGTTATTTGGTGACCTCAGGCTGGATTAAACCCACCAGCTCAGGTGTTTGTGGCTGGCACCTTAGCCACTTGAGCCACAGGTGCTGAGCCAGAAGTCTTCTTCTTAAAATCTTATCCCCGGCCAATTTTTTCAAGTGGTTTCCCCACACGTTCTTAAAGGATTTTTATTGTTTCATGCCTTATATTTAAATCTTTTATCCATCTTGAATCAATTTTTGTAAGTGGTGAGAGGTGCAGGTGCAGTTTCAGTCTTTTACATGTGATTATCCAGTTCTCCCACTACCATTTATTGAATAGGGATTCTTTTCCCCAGCATATGTTCTTGCTTGCTTTATCAAAGATCAGGTGGCTGTAAGTCTTATCTCATAATTTTCTATTCTATTCCAAATGTCAATGTCTCTAATTTTGTGCCAATACCATGCTATTTTGATCACTATGGCCTTGTAGTATAGCTGAAAGTCTGGTAAGGTGATACTCTTGGCTTTGTTTTTATTGCTAAGAATTGCCTTGGCTATATGGGGTTTCTTCTAGTTCCATACAAAACGAATAATTATTTTTTCCAAATCTTGAAAATACAATGATGTTATTTTAATGGGGATTGCATTGAATCTGTAGATTGCTTTGTGTAGTATAGAAATTTTCACAGTGTTGATTCTTCCCAGCCATAAACAACATGATATGTTCTTTCATTTGTTAATATCTGCTATTTCTTTTCTTAGGGCTTCTAAATTTTCTTTGTAGAGGTCCTTGACTTCTTTTGTTATGTATATTCCTAGGTATTTCACTCTTTTTTTTGAAGCTACTCTGGAGGGAAATGTGTCCTGGATTAGCTTCTCATCTTGCCTGTTATTGGCATATACACAGGTTACTGCTTTGTGGACGTTGATTTTATATCCTGAGACTTTGCTGTATTTTTTGACCACTTCCAGGAGTCTCGTGTTAATCTTTGGGATTCTCTAAGTATAAGAACATATAATCGGCAAAGGGCAAGTTTGACCTGCTCTGCCTCCATTTGGATGCCTTTTATTTCCTTCTCTTGCTTGATTGTATTGGCTAGAACTTCCAGAACTATGTTGAATAGTAGTGGCAATAGAGGACACCTTATCTAGTTCCAGTTCCAAGTGGAAAATCTTCCAATTTTACTCCATTCAGTATAATCTTAGCTGTAGATTTACCATACATGGCTTCAATCAGACCAAGAAATGTGCCACCTATGCCTGTATTCTTCAGTGTTCTAATTAGAAAAGGATGCTGGATTTAATTGAATGTTTTCTGTGCATCTATTGAGAGGATCATATGGACTTAGTTTTTGCTTTTGTTGACATGTGAATTGTGTTTAGGGACTTGTGGATGTTAAACCAGCCTTTCATCCCTGGGATGAAACCTACTTGATTGTGATGAATGATTTTTTAATGATAGGCTGTAACCTATTTGCTAGGATTTTATTGAGAATTTTTGTATCTATATTCATCAGTGAAATTGGTCTGAAGTTCTACTTTTTAGTTGAGTCTTTTCCTGGTTATCGTATCAGTCTGATATTTCCTTTGTAGAACATATTAGAGAAGATTCATTCTTTCTCAAGTTTTTGGAATAATTTCTGTAGTATGGGAATAAGCTCTTCTTTGAAGATTTGATAGAAGTCTAGTATGAATCCATCTGGACCAGGGCATTTTTTTTTTTTTTTGGGCTAGGAGATATTTTTACTGTTTCTTCAATCTCAGTTCTTGAAATCAGTCAATTCAAGGGATCTATTTCTTCTTGGTTAAGTCTAGGGAGAGGACACAATTCCAGATATTTATCTATTTCCTCCACATTGTCAAATATCTGGGCATAGAGTTTCTTGTAGTACTCAAAGATGATCTCTTGTATCTCTGAGGCATCTGTTATTATTTCCCTTTTATCATTTTTGATTAAGGTTATTAGATATTTTACTTTTCTGTTTCTAGTTACTCTGGGCAAAAGTTCATCAATTTTACTTATTATTTTGAAAAACAAACTTTTTATTTCATTAATTTTTGGAATGATTCTTTTGTGTTCAATTTCATTAATCTCTGATTTAGTTTGGGTTATTTCTTTTGTTCTACTGGGTTTGGGATTAGATTATCCTTCTTTTCCCAATTCCATAAGATGGTTCATGAGTTTTTTCAGTTTTTTGAATATAGGCATGTAAAGCAATAAATTTCCCTGTTAAGACTGCTTCTGCTATATCCCACAGGTTTTGGTAACTTGTGTCTTCATTGCTATTATGTATGAGGAATTTAATAATTTCCTCTTTTATCTCTTCTTCAACTCAACTATCATTCAACATAAGGTTGTTTATTTTCCAAGTCTTTTTGTGGGGTGAACACTTTTGTTGTAGCTGAGTTCTACCTTTATTGCCTTGTGATCTGAGAAGATACAATGTATAATTTGTATTCTTTTAATTTCGCTAAGGTTTGATTTGTATCCTAGGATTTGGTTGATTTTAGAATACATACCATGGGCTGATGAGAAAAATGTATATTCCTTAGCTTTGTGATGGTGTGTTTCTGTACATATCTATTCATCTGATTTGTCCTAGGGTCACATTTAAGTCCTTTGTATCTTTGTTTAGTTTCTGTTTACAAGATCAGTCCACATCTTTCAGAGGGAATTAAAGTTCCTAGCTATTATGGGGGTGGGATATTATATTGCTCAGACCCATCAAGGTCTGATTCATAAATCTGGGAGCATTTAAGTTGGGTACATAAATATTTAAAATTGAAATGTCTTCATGTTGTATTATTCTGTTGACCAGTATAAAGTCTTTGTCTTTGTCTATATCTTTGTCTTTCTTTTTTTTTTTTTTTTTGAGACAGAGCCTCAAGCTATCCCCCTGGGTAGAATGCTGTGGCATCACAGCTCATAGCAACCTCCAACTCCTGGGCTCAAGCGAGTCTCCTGCCTCCGCCTCCCAAGTAGCTGGGACCACAGGCGCCCGCCACAATGCCCGGCCATTTTTTGGTTGCAACCATCATTGTTGTTTGGTGGGCCCGGGCTGGGAATTTGAACCCTCCACCTTAGGTGTACGTGGCTGGCGCCTTAGCCGATTGAGCCACAGGCACCGAGCCCATCTTTGTCTTTCTTAACTTTAGTTGCTTTAAATCTGCTTGTATCTGAAAATAAGATTGCAACCCCTCCTTTCTCCTGATTTCCATGTGCTTGAAATACTGTTTTCCATCCCTTAACCCTGAATCTTGATTTGTCCTTCAAGGCTAGGTATATCTCCTGGAGACAACATATGGATGGCTTGTGCTTTTTATGCAATCACCCAACTTGTTTCTCTCCGGTGCTAAATTCAGTCCATTGACATTTATTGAGGGAATTGTTAAGTGTGGTGGATTTCTGCTCATCTTGTTTTGTGAATGTCCATTGTGTTTTATCCTTTGTGCCATTCTGGAAGATACATTTTGACCTTTAGCTTCTGGGTGTTTACTTTGCTGGTGGTCCATTGTGATGATCAGTGTTGAGAATAGGTCTAAGTATTTCCTGTAGAGCTGTTCTTGTAGTGAATTTCCTCAGTCCTTGTATATCTGCAAAAGATTTTATTTCTCCTTCAATTTTGAAGCTTAGATTAGCACGATACAGAATTCTGGGCTGAAAATTGTTTTGTTTAAGAATGTTGAAGGTGGATGACTATGCTCTTCTGGCTTCGAAAGTTTCAGCTGAAAAGTCTCCTGTCATCCTAATGGCTCTACCTCTGTAAGTCAGTTGGCACATACTTCTGGGTGCTTGCAGAATTTTTTCTTTCATCTTGACTTTGGATAGATTCAATAGTGTGTCTTGAAGAAGATTGATTTGAGTTGAAGTGACCCAGGGTTCGATACCCATCTGAAAGGAGTGTGTCAGGGTCTTTAGTAAAACTTGGGAAGTTTTCATTTATGATAGTCTATAGTAGGGCTTTTATCCCTTTGGAACAATCTTTTTCCCCTACAGGTATCCCTATTATTTTTATGTTTGAACACTTCATGGAGTCTCATAGTTCTTTAAGCTGTTCTACTTCTTTTCTCTTCTTTCCTGCTTCTTTAACTTCCTGGGTTAAATTGAAAACTTTATCCTCTAGCTCTTAGGTTCTTTTTTCTCTATGATCTAACCTATTTTTGGTACTTTCTACTGCATCTTTACATTCCCTGATTGTCACCTTCTTTTCCTTAAGCTCCACCATATCCTTTCTATATTCTACATATCCCTCATCTGACTTTTAGTTCTGTCTTTCCATTTTCTCATCCACTGCTTCTATTATCTTTATCATCCTTATTTTAAATTCCCCTTTTATCAAGTTCATTCATTCTTTATAGGTGGAGTCTTTTGCAGTATCTGCCTCATAGTCCCTTTGGGGGAGTTGCTCTGTTTTGATTTTTCATGGTGCCTGAATTTTTCTGTCAGTTCTTCCTCATGTGTTCCTCTTGTTCACCTCCTTGTCCTCCTTTGCTTCAAATTACTTTGTCTCAGAGCTTAGGTCTTGAAATGGCCTCAGCCTGAGCAAAGCCAAACTCTTCCTCATGGCCAAAATAACTGGAGACCTTGTTCTTGATGACAATATGTTGCAATATGTCACTGGAACATCAGGTGGTGCTGTGGTTTTTTTTAGGAGACAGAAAACACAGCCAATAGCCTCTATAATCCTACTCCTAACTTCCTTGCCCTTGGCATTTGCCTGATTGTTTCCTCAGCATTCACACCCCACAGAGATGAGATTTTAACGCTCTCCAGAATCCGTCAGTGGCAGGCCTTATAGTGCCCCTAAGAACAGTTCCCGTGGCGGGGGAGAGGTCCCCCAGCCTGTCCCAAGAGTGGAGTTCTGATTCAGGCAGGTAGAATTAGGATGGCTGTGCATTAGGCCCCTGATAAGACCCTCTCATGACCTTCCCACAATGGTAGCCCCCTGTCCACTGAGACCTTCTCAGTATAGCTACCTTGCCAGCCACCAAACCAATAGCAAGTCCAGTCCAAACTGGCATTCAAATCTGGTTGCTGTATACTATTTGAGTCCACCCACTCTTCTAAACTTTCCACTCAATGTGCAGCTTCCCCCAACTACTGAAAACTCCAGAAAGGCTTCCTCCTATCCCAGACCTCCATGTGGGCCAGCCTATCCCAACCAGTTGCAATTCATGAGGTTTCCAACTCCAGATCATATGCTGTATCTAGCTCACCACCCCCTCTCTCTACTCCCTGAGCTACATACCACTCTGGGTAAGGTTCCCATACCAGGTATGGCCGGTTTTTCTCTTTTTCCCTGGTCATTGTAAGAGAGCTCAGCTGAAAAAGCCTTCTGGTCCACCATCTTCCTCTGACCCTGCCAATATTCATTTTAAAAGTACTCTAGCTCTTTAGTAATCAGGGAAATGCAAACTAAATAGCAATGAAAAGTATTACCCACTCATCAGATAGCAAAACTAAAAGTTCTAACAATAGACTACTTAGTTTTGTGATTATATGGAGAAAGGGGAATTCTCATATACTGCTACTGGATTGAGCAATACTCAGTCACTTTCACAATAGATTTCTAAAGTGCATGGAAAAAGAGTAAAATAGATCTGGGCTCTGCATATGCAATTCCAACACCTGCCATCAGGTAGTGCCAGTTGTGAGCCAGGATTTCAAGCTTGATTTATAGAGTTAACAGAATTTCATCCCCCTGCTATGATTTTCCTGCAAACATAGGACCTCTTATTGCCAAGAAAGCAAAATATTATATAAATGAATACCTCCAAAGATAAGCAAAATTAATGAGTCAGATACTGGTAAGAACATTTTCTTTCATACACACTGTAATACACTAATATTTAACTTGACACAGTGGTATGTTAGAAATACTTATTAAATTTTTAAGAATTTTGAGAGTCATTTCTTTAGCATAACCATTATTAAAATTAAATATATTATCATATTAAATAAATTATAGTGTACACACATGTAATTGATGCTCAAAATTTATCACTGTCTAATTGATTATTTCAATTTGCTGTTATCTCTGGTCTTGATATTTGTATAAAGGAATATAATGGCATAGTACCAACTTCATGTTTGATGATATTATATTAAAAGTTTAAAATTAAACATAATGGAAATATTCAAGTAATCCCCCAGAAGAGCTGATTGTTAGAAATTTACCAGGACACCACTACCTTAATATCATACAATTTTCTCTTATCCACAAGAGATTGAACCAACAAATACTACACTAGAATTTATTCCTTACATTTTAATACTTGCTTTGTTTACCAGTTTGTAGTAGCATTATATGAAACCAGCCTCTGGAATAATTGCCTTTAATTGGCATTTACACAAGTTAATCATTGGCAGGGTAAAATTCACCAAAGAATTTTTGGAGTTATTTTCATAATTACACTATTAAAGGAAAGATTTTTATTCTTTACCTTTATCTTAGCCCCAGGGATATCTTGTGTTTATTTCCTTAAATAAAATCTTACTTAGCTAACTTTTACAATATACCTATCCTTTATTATTTTTTATTAAATGCAAAAGTTTTACTAAAGACTTCGCTTAGCTTAATTCAATAATTCCAACCTCTTCTTGCTATCCAGTAACAGTATCAAAACTGTTTGTTTCCAAGTACAAGATAGTTTTAGAGACCAAATTACTTCCTTATTTTTTTTTTTTTT
>CAUYQV010006693.1:0-22584 GCA_963574575.1 Galagoides demidoff
CCTGTGGTCCCAGCTACTTAGGAGGCTGAGGTAGGAGACTCGCTTGAGCCCAGGAGTTGGAGGTTGCTATGAGCTGTGATGCCATGGCACTCTACCCAGGGGGATAGCTTGAGGCTCTGTCTCAAAAAAAAAAAAAAAAAAAGAAAGAAAGAAAGCTGATAATCCACCCAACATACACCTTAAGCATAGCCCTTTCAACAGAACCCGGTTTAGCATAACTTAATGAAGAACATGTTGTCAGTCATTACTTTCTTTGTTCTTATCTGATGAAGCCTGAGACTATGGGGAAAAGAGACGATTTGAATGTCTGTTCTGCTGACCATGCCATTTGGAGGCAGTTACTTTGAATCTTTAAGCAAAGCATAGAGAAACTTCTTGGGCATACAGGCTGCTCCCATGTAGGCTTTAAGTCAGTGGGGTGTTTGCTGGAACCTTTTATAAGGAATTCTCAGGCTGGACTTCTCAAAAGCCATCCATGAGCCCATGTTTCATCTGTGCTATTAGATACCTGTCCGTTCCCAGACCCATCAGCAAATGACCTTCATCACTTACCACAGATCAGGAAAGGTTACTGATAGGTATCTGCCCAGATTTCCAAAGGGCTTTTTCATTGGCCTTATAAAGTCAAACTTAATTCCTTAACACAGTCTGCAAATGCTATTCCAGTCAAATCCTTGGTCATGTTAGGCTTACAATTAACCCAGCCATATGGGATTCTGCCTCAGTTTCTCACAAGCATGCCTGCACAAAGTCTTTTCACTGCTCTCTCTCAAATGGCTTTTTTGGCCAGTGGCATATAGGTGTTTTGCCTATACCTAAGATGGAAATTTATAGCATTAGATACCTTCATCCAGAAAACAGAAAGATAGCAAGTCAGTGACCTAATGGATAATCTCAAACAACTGGAAAAAGAACAATCCAAAAAAAAAAAGAACAATCCAACCCCAACCCCAAACCAAGCAGAACAACAGAAATAACCAAAACCAGAGCAGAATTAAAAGACATTGACAACACAAGAATCATTCAGAAGGTGAGCAAAACAAAAAGTTGTTTCTTTGAAAGATTAACAAAATTGGTAAACCTTAATCAGACTAACCAGAAACAGAAAAGTAATAGAAAAGGGGGGAAATTACAACAGATACCATGGAAATAGAAAAGATTATCAACAATTACTACAAAAAAGCTATGCCCAGAAATATGAAAATGTAGGAAAAATGGATGAATACCTGAAATCACAATGCCTTTCTAAACTCAAGGAGAAAGTATTAAAAGTTTTGAATAGACCATATCAAGCATTGAAAGAGGATCAACTATACAAAATCTCGCAAAAAAGACAAGCCCTGGACCAGATGGTTTCACACCAGAATTCTACCAAACCTTCAAAGAGGAAGTAATACCTATATTACATAACCTATAATAAAACATAGAGAAGTAAGGAATCCTCCCTAACATGTTCTATGAAGCAAATACCACCCTGATTCCAAAATGAGGAAAGGATCCAACAAAAAAAGAGAAACTATAGGCCAATATCATTAATGAATATTGGTGCAAAAATAAGATTCTGGCAAACAGAATACATTGATACAGACACAGCACCTGTAGCTCCAGTGATTAGGGTGCTGGCTACATACACTGAGGCTGGTGGATTCAGGCTCAGCCTAGGCCTGCTAAACAACAATGACAACTATAACCAAAAAAGAGCCAAGTGTTGTGGTGGGTGCCTGTGGTCCCAGCTACTTGGGAAGCTGAAGCAAGAGAATTGCTTAAGCCCAAGAGTTGAAGTTGCTGTGAGCTGTGGTACCATGGCACTCTCCCCAGGGTGACATAAAAAAAATACTAATAATAATACATCAACACTTAAAAAAAATTATACATCATGATGGAGTGGGCTTTTTCCCAGGGATGCAAGGTTGGTTTGACATACATAAATTTATAAATATAATTCATTACATAAATAAAGTAAAAAAAAAAAGACCATATGAGTCTCTCAATTGATGCAGAAAAGGCATTTGACAAAATTTGACATCCTTTTCTGATGAGAACACTTAAGAAAATAGGCATAGGTGGGACATTTTTTGTTTTTTTCTCCTTGAGACAGAGTCTCAAGCTTTCACCCTGGGTAGAGTGCTCTGGCATCATAGCTCACAGAAATGGTGGGCATTTCTTAAATTGATAAAGGCCATCTACAACAAAGCCACAACCAATGTCATACTGAATGGAATAAAACTGAAAGCATTTCCACTTAGAACTGGAATGAGGTGAAGATGCCCACTATCACCACTGCTTTTCAACATAGTGCTGGAAATTGCAGTTAATACAATCATGCAAGAGGAGATTAAGGATATTCAAATAGGGACAGAGGAGGTCAAACTCATGCTCTTTGCAGATGACATGATCTTTATACCTGGAAAACCTCAGGGATTCAAGTACAAAGCTCTTAGAAGTGATCAAAGAATATAGTAGCATCTCAGGATATAAAATTAATGTCCACAAATCAGTAGCCTTCATATGTATCCATAACAGTCAAGGTAAGAATCAAATCAGAGATACAATACACTTCACAGTAATGCCAAAGAAAATGAAATACCGGTCCATACGTCTAATAAAGCATATGGAGAATCTATAAAGAGAACTATCGAACCCAGAGGAAAAAAATAGCAGATGTCTACCCAAGGCAATCTACAGATTTAACACATTCCCCATCAAAGCACCAATGCCTTACTTTAGTACTTTATTTCATAAGGAACCTGAAAAACACCTGACTAGACAATACATTTTTTTTTCTTTTTTCCTTTTTCTTTTGCAGTTTTTGGCCGGGGCTGGGTTTGAACCCGCCATCTTTGGTATATGGGGATGGTGCCCTACTCCTTGAGCCACAGGCACCGCCCAGACAATACATTTTTAAGAAATAAAAACAAATCTGGAGGCATCATGTTACCAGACTTGGTTGTACCACAAATCTATAGTGATCAAGTGGCTCTGCACCCATAGCTGAGTACGTAGGGCACCAGCCACATACACTGGAGGCTGGCGGGTTTGAACCCAGCCTGGGCCGGATAAACAACAATGTCAACTGCAACAAAAAATAGCTGGGCATTGTGGTAGGTGCCTATACTCCTAGCTACTTGGGAGGCTGTGGCAAGAGAATCACTTAAGCCCAAGAGTTTGAGGTTGCTGTGAGCTGTTAACACCACAGCACTCTACTGAGGGCCACATAGTGAGACTCTGTCTCTAAAAAAGAAATAAAAGCATGTTACTGGCACAAAAAAAGAGATATAGATGTATGGAATAGAGTAGAGAATCTAGAGATGAAACCAGCCACATACTACCATCTGATCTTCAATAAACCAAACAAAAGTATACACTGGGGAAAAGAATCCTTATTTAATAAATGGTGCTGGGAGAACTGGTTAGCTACATATAGAAGACTGAAACTGGACCTGCACCTCTCACCATGGACAATAATTGACTCTTATTAGATAAAAGATTTAAATTTAAGACATGAAATAATAAAAATTTTAGAAGAGAGTGTGGGAAAAATGATAGACAATATTGGCCTAGGAAAAGACTTTATGAGGAAGACATCTCTGGCAATTGGAGCAATACCAAAGATAAATAAATGGGACATGATCAAGCTAAAAACCTTCTGCACAAGTAAGGGTACCACAACTAAAACAAATAGTGTTTGGAATGTGAGAAGGTATTTGCATTCTGTCTCCGACAACTGGCTGATAACTAGAATCTACAGAGAACTCAATTAACAAAAAAAGAGCAAATGACCACATAAGTTGGCAAGTGCCTTGAAGAGAAATTTCCCTGAAGATGCCAGATATATAGCCAATAAACATTTGAAAATATGCTCATCATCTTTAATCATCATAGAAATGCAAATCAAAACCACTCTGAGATATCACCCATCTGCAGTGAGATTAATCCACATCACAAAGTCTCGAATCTCCAGTTGCTAGCATGGATGTGGAGAGAAGGGAAGACTTTTACACTGCTGATGGTATTGTGAAAAGCCTAATTACAACCTCTATGGTAAGAAGTATGGAGAATTCTCAAAGAAGTAAAAGTTGACCTTCCATTTGATCCTGCGAACCCAGAAGACAAAAATCATTTTAGCACAAGGATATCTGCACCAGAATACTTATTGCAAATCAATTTACAATTGCCAAGATGTAGAAGCAACCCAACTGCTCATCAACTCATGAATGGATTAACAAACTGTAGTATATGCAGCCATAAGAAAAGATAGAGACTTTACATATTTTATGTTTACCTGGATGGAGTTGAAACACATTTTTCTGGACAGTGTCTGTAGCTCAGTGAGTAGAGTGCTGACCCCATATAGTGAGAGTGGTGAGTTCAAACCTGGTGCTGGCCATTGCCAAACTGCAACAAAAAAATAGCTGGGTGTTGTGGCAGGCACCGTTCCCAGCTACTCGGCAGGCAGAGGCAAGAGAATCGCTTAAGCCCAAGAGCTGGAGGTTGCTATGAGCTGGGACATGGCAGCACTCTACCAAGGGTGACAACATGAGACTCTGTCTCTGAACAAGAAAAAAAAATACATTCTTCTTACTAAAGTAGCTCAAGAATGGATTAGAAAGTATCCAATGTATTCAGTATTAATATGAAACCAATATATAAACAATTACATACCCACATGAAAGTAAAAACACAAGTGTACGCTAAGAATGGGGAGGGGAGGGCAAAGAAGAGTAGAGATAGGATGGATGATAATAGGTGGGGTCTCATCTAATGTGAGCAATGTGAAGGTGTTCAGAACATCCCCTGAGTTATGGGTTCAATTGCAACTTTACCTTAGAAATGAAAACAGTATAACCTAAACATTTGTACCCTCATATTAATCTGGATTAAAATTAAACTAGAAAGATAACTCATTAGATTATTGGTTGTAAGATTTCTCTTTTGATTGTGGGCATTTAAGGCTATGAGCTTTTCTCTCCAGACTGCTTTTTGCTGTATCCTACAAGTTTTGATAACTTGTGTCGCCATTGAGTTTAAGTAGTCTTTTGATTTCCATCTTTATTTTCTCCTTGACCCAACTATCACTGAGCAGTAGGTTGTTTAGTTTCCATGACTTTGGAGGGATGAATGTTTCCATTGGAATTAATTTCTTATATTATTTTGGTGCGATCTAAGAAAATACTTTATATATATTCTATTTTTTAAATTTGTTGATACATGTTTTGTGGCCTAGGATGTAATAAACTTTAGAGATTATTCCATGGGCTGGTGCAAAGAATGTATATTCAGTAGTTTTTGATGTTGTATAAATGTCTCTTAGGCCCATTTGTTCTAAAGTCCTGTTTAGGATTGGGTGTCGTGGCCTCATGCCTATGATTTTAGCACTCTGGAAGGACAAGGCAGATGAATTGCCTGAGCTCAGAGATTTGAGACCAACCTGAGTCAGAGACCCCGGCTCTAAAAGAATACCCAGGCATTATGGTGGGCCCCTATAGTCCCAGCTACTTGGGAGGCTGAAGTAAAAGAATTGCTTGAGCCCAAGAGTTTGAGGTTGCTGTGAGCTGTGATGTCACAGCACTCTACTGGAGGCAACAAAGTGAGACTCTGTCTCCAAAAAAAAAAAAAGAAAGAAAGAAAGAAAAGGCTGGGCACCCATCCTTAATGGTTAGAGTGCCAGCCCTGTGCACCAGAGGTGGCAGGTTCTAACCTA
The DNA here is from genome assembly GCA_963574575.1 of Galagoides demidoff. NCBI lineage: Eukaryota > Metazoa > Chordata > Mammalia > Primates > Galagidae > Galagoides > Galagoides demidoff. The sequence continues at coordinate 5,702 of CAUYQV010006693.1, forward strand.
GCCAGCATCTGCTAAACAACAAAACAAAACAAGAAAAGGTTAGGCACCTGTAGCTTAGTGAGTAGGATGCCAGCCACATACACCAAAGGTGGTGGGTGGAGCCCACCCCTGGGCCTGCTAAACAACAATGAGAACTGCAACCATTTAAAAAAAAAATGGCTGGGTGTTATCACGGGCACTTGTCCCAGCTACTCAGGAGACTGAGGCAAGAGAATCGCTTGAGTTCAAGAGTTTGAGGTTGCTGTGAGCTGTGACTCACAGCACTCTAGCAAGGGCAACATAGTGAGACTCTGTCTCAAAAGAAAAAAAAAAGTCCTTTTTAGGTTCACTGTTTCTTTTGTTTTGTTTTGTTTTGTTTTTTGAGACAGAGTCTCAAGCTGTAGCCCTGGGTAGAACATGCCGTGGCATCACAGCTCACAGCAACCTCAAACTCTTGGGCTTAAGAGATTCTCTTGCCTCAGCCTCCCAAGTAGTTGGAACTATAGGTGCCCACCAAAATGCCTGGCTATTTTTTTATTGCAGTTGTCATTGTTGTTTTAGCTGGTCTGGGCTGGGTTCGAACCTGCCAGCCTTGGTGTATATGGCTCCTGCCTTACGTACTGAGCTATGGCCACCATCCATTGTTTCTTTATTTTCTCCTTGAAGGATCTGTCCAGTTATGTTAGTGGGGTTGTTGAAGTCTCTGGCTATTATAATGCTATTGTTCTTTATTTTCTTTAGATAAAGTAGGATTTTCTTTATGACTCTTGGTGCTCCCATGTTAGATGCATAGATATTTAGGATTGTTATGTTGTCTTGTTGAATTGTTTTCTTCTGCATTATATTATCAGTGACTTTTTATCTTTTTTCACTTTTTTTTAATTTTTATTTTTTATTTTTTTTTTGTAGAGACAGAGTTTCACTTTATCGCCCATGGTAGAGTGCCATAGTGTCATACAGCTCCAACTTCTGGGCTTAGGTGATTCCCTTGCCTCAGCCTCCCAAGTAGCTGGGACTACAGGCACCCACCATAATGCCTGGCTATTTTTTTGTTGTAGTTTGGCCAGGGCCAGGCTTGAACCCGCCACCCTTGGTATATGGGACAGGCACCCTGCCCACTGAGCCACAGGCACCAACTTTTTTTCACTTTTATTGATGTGAAGTATATGTTATCTGATACGAGAATGACTTCACCAGCTTTTTTTTCCATTTCTATTTGCATGGAATATTGCTCTCCAACCCTTCACCTTGAGTCTGAATAAGTCCTTATAGAGACAGCACATACTTGGCTTGTATTTTGTTTTTAATCCTTTCAACCTGCCTGTGTCTCTTCAGTGGGGGAGTTCCAGACATTCACCTTTAATGAAAGAATTGATAAGTGTGTGTGGGGGATTTCTGTTTATCTTGTTGCATAGAACTTTATTGCTTTGTTTTACTACTGAGCCATTGTGGTATCTGCACTCTGAACTTTAGCATTTGGATGGTTTTACGGTGGTGTGTATCTACTGTGCTGATCTGTGTACATAGCATAATGTTGAAATAAGTATTTCTTGAAGGGCAAGTCTGGTCTTGGCAAATATCCTCACCATTGGCTTGTCTGAAAAAATCTTTATTTCTCCCTCATGTAAGAAACTTAGTTTTGTAGGATATGAAATTCTAATCTGTCCATTCTGTCTGAGAATACTAAGAATGGGGTCCCAATCCCTTCTGGCTTGGAAAGTCTCAGTTGAGAAGTCTGCCATTAGTCTCATGGGTTTTCATTTGTAAGCTACTGATGCTTTCACCTTATGGTCTGTGGGAGTTCTCTTTCCTGTTAACTTTGGCCAGTCTGATGACTGTATGGCATGGTGATTTTCCTCTTGCCCATGAATTTCCCAGAAGTCTATGGTACTTCTGGTACCTGGATGTTTATTTTATTTTTTTGAGACAGAGTCTCACTCAATCACCCTGGGGTTGAGAACCATGTTGTCACAGTTCACACCAACCTCAAACTCTTAGGCTCAAGGGATCCTCTTTGCCTCAGAAGTAGCTGGGGACACAGACACCCACCACAATGGCTTCGTTTTTTTCCCAGAGACAGGTGCTCACTCTTGTTCAGGCTAGTCTTAAACTCTGAGATCAAGCAATTCTTCCACCTTGACCTCCCAAAGTGCAGGATTACAGGCATGAGCCACCATACCCAGCCTATACCTGGATGTTTAAATTTCTAGCAAGACCTCGGAAATTTTCCTCAAGTATTCCCAAAAGTTTTCATCCTTTTGTGTATTTACTTCTTCACCCTAATTATAGGGATGCCTATAATTCTCATGTTAGGTCTGTTTTACATAATCTCATATTTTTGGTAGGTTTCACTTGTTCCTCTTATTTTTATGGCCTTTTTTTTTTTTTTGACTGACTTGTTTGATTGAAAGGTGTTGACTTTGAGCTTGGAGTCTCTTGAGCCAGATCTAGCCTGTTTTTTGGTTTTGTTTGTTTATTTATTTATTTTTTTGAGACAGAGTTTCACTATATCACCCTTGGTAGAATAACATGGTGTCACAGCTCACAGCAACCTAAAATTCTTGGGCTTAAGCGTTTCTCTTGCCTCAGCCTCCCATGTAGCTGGGACTACAAACCTGGCTATTTTTGTTGTTGTTGTCATTGTTCTTTGGTAGGCCTGGGCTGGGTTCAACCCCAGTGTATGTGGCTGGTGTCCTAATTGCTGAGCTACAGGTGCTGAGCCTAGCCTCTTTTTAAGCTTTTCAATATGTTTTATATTTTCTTAAATATATTTTTTTCATTTCCAGAAGCTCTGCTTGTTTTTTTCTTTATTCACTTTTTCCATTTTTGTGATTTCTTTATGTTGAGTGTCCATTTTCTCTTGTGTTTTGTTGAGTTTTTTTCTAAGCCATTTTTGAGTTTTATTATCAGTCATTTCAATATTCTCATTTTGGTTGGTTTCCATTGGTACCAAATTATTGTTTGCTTTTGGGGATGTCCTTTAATGTGATTTTTCTTGTATTTGTAGATCTTTCACTTTGTTCTCATCTGATGTAGATTTTTATTTTTTTATTTTCTTTTAATTAGATAATGGCTTTCCCTGGCACAGTGTGTGGTGCTTGAGGGTCAGACTCTACTACACCCTATTTAATTGAGTCAATAAATGTTGTAGTGGGTGTGTAAATTGACTTCCCTGTCAGAAGGTGTCACTTGCTAGGAGGAACAAGTTGCAGCATTGATTTTGGATCCTGTGATCAGCTCTAGTCCTTCAGGAGAAGCACTTGATTGCCTCAGGTGGTGGGTGAAGCCCTGGAACTTCGTGTGAGTCCTTATTTGCTACCCCAGCAGAGGCAGATGGGGGAGTACAGCTGGGCAGGGCTGGGTTGCATGGGCTTGCCCTCAGATTCCACTAATGGTGCTAAGGTATCTATTTCAGCAGGGGTCAAAAGTCTGCTCCCAGATTCCCAGCAAAGCCAAGGTGGAGGGCTCAGCCTGCCCTCACACAAGCACAAATCTATCCTCCTTGCTTCTTAGCAGTGTGATTAAGACCTGGGAGTATGGGATCTGGCATGCAGGCCTGTCCCCATGCCCCATTTTAAGTTCCTGAAAATCAGTACTTAACCTTGCCAGGAAGAGGTGCAATGGTCCTGCCACCTTGGTGTGTGTCCTGCCCTGATGGTGTCACTGTGCAAGTGGCACCAAGTAAGGCTGATAGACAGGGAGTTCATAGTCTGAGCATCCCTCTGTTAGCTGAATGCCCACCAGAGGAAAAGCCTGGGCTCTACTCTTTGTGAAAGCCTCAATCTTGTGGCTCACTTGTCCCTCTTAGCAGCCACAGATGGGTGAGGGTAAGAATAGAAAAAAAGCTTGGAGACCTTGAGCTCCACTCTTAATAGTGTGGAAGCACTGTTATGTTGGATATATCAACCAAGAGGAAAAGTAGTTCTTGGGGGCCCTGGCCCAGCTATTTCTTAGGAGCCATGGGTGGTGTAGGAGAAGAGGGAAAAGAGGTATGAATGGGAGAAAGCAAGCACTTTGGCCATCTCCTCCCTTGTCTCCAGAGGGCAGCCCACACAGAGTGTCCAGGTTCTGGGGTCATGCATATCCCCATAGACTCAACAGACCCTTCTGGCTCCCACAGTCTGAGCCAGAGTCTGGTAATATTTGTGTAGAATGAAAGGGACCAAATTTGAGTTTTTTTTCTTTTTTTAAGAAAAGTTTGAGTTCTTGGAGTTCCCTGGAAAGGATAAAGGTATACAGTGGCTAGAGAAGCTATATGACCCCTGACATCTTAGCTTGGGTGTGCAGTGTTCATAGATCACCCCAAAGAAGCCAGCAGCCTGGTACTTTGTCCTCAAGAAGCTCCTATTCACTAGTGACAGCAGCTTTTTGGCTTGTGAGAGTATAAGAGCTATGTAATGGGTTTGAGCCCACTGACTTCCAGAGCAGTGGGGAAGGGAGAATAAACCACTTCAACTACACTTCTGGCTGGACTCCAAGCCCCTTAGGGGCTAAAATTTTAATCCCATAACAAATTAAATTTACATCTTTCTGATTACCCTTTCCAAAGCAATTCAGTTACTCTCTGTTAAATTTTTTTTTTTTTTGAGACGGCCGCTCAGGCTATTATCCTAGGTAGAGTGCTGTGGTGTCATAGCTCTCAGCAACCTGCAAATCTTGAACTCAAGCAATCCTCTTGCCTCAGGTTTTCTACTTTTTTTTTTTTTTTTAGGCAGAGCCTCAAGCTGTCCCCCTGGGTAGAGTACAGTGACATCACAGCTCACAGCAACCTCCAACTCCTGGGCTCAAGCGAGTCTCCTGCCTCCACCTCCCAAGTAGCTGAGACCACAGGCACCCACCACAATGCCTGGCTATTTTTTTTGTTTTTGTTTTTTGGTTGTAGCCATTATTGTTGTTTGGCCTGCCCAGGCTAGATTTGAACCCACCACCTTAGGTGTATGTGGCTGGCACCTTAGCCACTTGAGCCACAGGTGCTGAGACAGTTTTTCTATTTTTATTTAAGACAAGGTCTCACATTGCTCAAGCTAGTCTTGAATTTGTGAGCTCAGGCAATCTGCCCATCTCAGCCTCCTACAGTGCTAGCATTATACACATGAGCCACTGCACCCACCCTACTCTCCGTGAATTATTAAAAAATTCTAATTAGTCATGCCTTTCTATGTTTACCTAACCTTACAGTCCTTAGCCATACTCCCAATCGCCTTTTTTTTTTTGAGACAGAGCTTCAAGTTGTCGCTCTGGGTAGAGTGCCATAGCATCACAACTCACAACCTCCAACTCTTGGGCTTAAGTGATTCATTCTCTTGCCTCAGCCTCCCAAGTAGCTGGGACTCCAGGCATGCCACAATGTGTAGCCAATTTTTTGGTTGTAGTTGTCATTGTTATTTGGCAGGCCCAGGCTGGATTCAAACCCACCAGCTCTGGTGTATGTGGCTGGTGCCTTTGCTGCTTGAGCTACAGGTGCCAAACCCCAATCACCTTTTTATCTTTCCTTTATCAGAGCCTGGTGTTCTTCTTCTTGTCTGTTTCTTCGTATGTGTTGGCATTAAGACACCTGCCTCAATGTGAATTCTAACAAATTATTGGCAAGAGATTTTTCTCAAAATCTATATGGTTCAACACATATGTTTACTGCATTGAGGGCATAATATTGGACTAATTATTTATAAACAATATCTTTTTTTTTTTTTTGGCCAGGGCTAGGTTTGAACCTGCCACCTCCAGTATATGGGGCTGGTGCCCTACTCCTTTGAGCCACAGGCACCACCCTATAAACAATATCTTATATAAAACCTTTTATAATACAGTCAATAAGTAAAAATTCTATCATAAATATTACATGATAATTGTGTATTGAGAAAGAAAAATTAGATATCATTTTAAAAGACTTATTTGAGACTTATTCCAACTATATTTGAGAAGTAGACATCTTAAATTAACCTTGAGCAATATACTTTTAAAAAGTAAGAGAATAGGGCGGTGTCTATGGCTCAGTGGGTAGGGTGCCAGTCCCATGTACTGAGGGTGGCGGGTTGAAACCCAGCCCTGGCCAAACTGCAACAAAAAAATTGCCAGACGTGGTAGCAGGTGCCTGTAGTTCTAGGTACTCTGGAGGCTGAGTCAAGAGAATTACCTAAGCCCAGGAGTTGGAAGTTGCTGTGAGCTGTGTGACACCCCAGCACTCTACCAAGGGCGAAAGAGTGACACTCTGTTTCTACAAAAAAAAAAAAAAAAAAGGCTCAGTGCCTGTGGCTCAAGTGGCTAAGGTGCCAGCCACATACACCTAAGGTGGTGGGTTGGAATCCAACCCGGGCCCACCAAACAACAATAATGGCTGCAACCGAAAAACAGCCAGGCTTTGTGGCGGGCATCTGTGGTCCCAGCTACTTGGGAGGCAGAGGCAAGAGACTCGCTTGAGCCCAGGAGTTGGAGGTTGCTGTGAGCTGTGATGCCACAGCACTCCACCCAGGAGAATAGCTTGAGGCTCTGTACTAAAAAAAAAAAAAAAGTAAGAGAAAATAGATCATTAAAAACAAGAGGTGGGGTGCAGTGGCTCATCCCTATAATCCTAGCACTCTGGGAGGCCAAGGTGGGTGGATTGCCTGAGCTCACAGATTTGAGTCCAGCCTGAGCAAGAGCAATATCCCCCATGTCTAAAAATAGTTAGGCCTTGTGGTGGGTGCCTGTAGTCCCAGCCACCTGGGAGGCTGAGGCAAGAGAGTCGCTTCAGCCCAAGAGTTTTGAGGTTGCTGTCAGCTGTGATGCCATGGCCTTCTACCAAGGGTAATGAAATGAGACTCTGTCTCCCTCCCCCCACCCCACCTCCAGGAAAAAAAAGTCAGAATCTACTTTAAAGAGAGTATTCACATGTAAAGTCTGAGGATGGCCAAATAGGAGCATAGTTTCAAGTTGCCTTGAATATAACCTCCTATTAGCATTTGTCATGAGTAGGTTTTTAAAGGAAAAGGAGGAGAGGAGATTTCTAAGTTGTTCACCAAGAATTTACCTGAAAATTACATAAGCTACTGATTGAGTATACTTTGGTTTTTGTATCAAAATTGGAGGAACATAAAGATAATGGGTGAGGCAGCTAGTCTGGAAGAAAATATCTTTAAACAATTACCCTCAGGCATGGGTTGGGGTTGATACAAATCACATGGCCATTTCTGCCTGGGTATTATCAGTTTTGCATCTCACATAGTTTACAAAGCTCTCAGTTATTTTTCTTTTCTCAGGACACAGAGAAAATACATTCTGAAAGCAGAACGTTACTCACACTCTGCTGCCACTACATGATTTCTGTCCACTCACACATATGTACTCACTAGGTAATGACATGGTCTGCCCCTTTAAGGATTAGGATCCAAGCTCAGGAATTTCACTCAGAGCTCATTTGCTCCTAAAATTGCCCACCAAAACTCCCTATGAGTACCTACATGACTCCTGTATTATTCCCATTCATAACACTAAATCTATAGCAGAAACATGATTCCGCCATCAACCTCATGTCTGAACCACCCAGTTGATTCCAGACAAAGGGTTGAAAGGACCCCCCGAGGCCAGGGTAGACTCCCACCTCATGAAACAGACCACCTGCTGGGAGATACAAGGGACCCCCGAGGCCAGGGTAGACTCTCACCTCATGAAACAGACCACCTGCTGGGAGACTTTTCAGGCAGGGATTTTCCGAGCACTGGCTGACTGACTACACTCCTGGGACTCCCTGGGTGCTTGGGGCACCTGGGACTTCCTGGGTGCTTGCAGGCGCCCCTCTCCAGACCCTGCTCACTCCCTGCTCGGAATTTCCCTTGATAAACAACAGACCCCTTTGCACAACCCACTCCCTGCTCGGAACCCTTGGAATTTCGTTCGCTTAAACAGACCAGTGACCTTACCCTGATCAGAATCTCCCTTGTTCAAACAATCACCAACCCCCACACCCATCTGGTTGCAGTTTTCAACTTTAAAAGAAGCCTGTAACAGCCGTTCGGGGTCCTTCTTCCCGAGCAGCTGAGGGACCCTGACGCGTCAGCAATAAACTCGCCTCTTGTTTTTGCATCGACCCGAGTCTGGTGACTGTTCCTTGGGGGTGGCTATCGTGGCTGGACCCCGTTTTGGGTCCAACAATTACAAGATACTCAGATACAAACATTTGCCAATCCAGAATTCAACTCTGGCATAGTCTGGTACTCACCTGAAATAGAATGTCAAATGCCATCTCCTCCATGAAAGCTTTCATGATGCCACTCATCAGCTTCTGTTCCCTACATACAAACTATCACTTTTTTGTGATAACAACAATAACTTTTTAATTTTAGAATGGTTTCAGATTTGCAGAAAAATTCCCATAGACCCTCACCCAGTTTCCTCTGCTATTAACAACTTATGTTAGTACAGTGCATTTGTTATAATCAAGCCACTATTAATGAATTATTATTAATTAAAGTCCATGCTTTATTTGCCTATGTCCTTTTTCTGTTCCAGGATTTGATTTAGGATAACACATTACATTTATTCATTATGTCTCCTTAGGCTCTGAGATGGTTTATTTTATTTTATTTTATTTTATTTTACTTTTTGAGACAGAGTCTCACTTTGTCACCCTGGGTAGAGTGCCATTGTGTCACAGCCTACAGCAACCTCAAACTCTTGGGTTTGAGCCATACTCTTGCCTCAGCCTCTAGAGTAGCTGGACTACAAGTATCCACCACAATGCCCAGCTGCTTTTTTCTATTTAGTAGAGATGGGATCTTGCTTTTCTCAGTCTGGTCTCTAACTCCTGAGCTCAAGCAATCCACCTGTCTTGGCCTCCCAGAGTACTAGGATTACAGGCATGAGCCACTGCACATGAAATGGTTAATTTTATGTGTCAACTCTATTGGGCCACGGAATGCCTAAATATTTAATCAAATATTATTCTGAGTGTTTCTGTAAGGGTGTTTTTGGATGAGATTAGCATTTAAATCAGAAAACTAAGGGAAACAGACTGCTCTACAGCTCTACATAATATAGGTAGGCCTCATCCAATCAGTTGAAGGCTGAATAGACAAAAAGACCGACCCTCCCCCAAGTAATAGAGAATTTCTTCTGCCTGATGGTCTTCTAACTGGGACACTGGCTCTTCCTGTTTCTATCACAACCTGTTTCTTCTGGCCATCAGACTTAAACTGGACAACAGCTATGCAGATTTTGAACTTGCCAGTCTTCATAATCACATGAGCCTGTTCTTCACAATACATATGTGTATATAATTACATGGACGCTTGACAATTAAGTTTGCAAACTCATCCTAGAAAAAAATGCTGCATGCCTCATTCCTGAATATCACTGCAGTCACCTTCAAAATATTCACTCCCCTTGGGAAGCAACACAAGGACCTAGTCCAGCCTTCAAAGCAATGTGGGAATTCTTTTTCTAGAATGGCCATCAGTGTTGGCTAAATTACCCTTGATGTCCTGAATGTCATCAAAATGTCTTCCTTTCAATATTTCCTTTATCTTTGGGGAAAAAGTCATTGGGCAGTGGGCGTGGTAGCTCACGCCTGTAATTCTAACAAAGTTCAAGACCAGCCTGAGCAAAATGTGAGACTCTGTCACTACTAAAAATAGAAAAAGTGAAGCAAGAGGATTGCTTGAACTCAAGAGTTGGATTGCTGTGAGCTATGATGCCATAGCACTCTCCCCAGGGTGACAGCGTGAGACTCTGTCTCAAAAAAAAAAAATGTCATTGGGGGCCAGATCAGGTGTAGGGAGGGTGTTCCAATATAGTTATTTGTTCACTGGCTAAAAACTCCCTCATAGTGCCATGTAAGCTGGTGCATTGCTGTGATGCAAGAGCCCATTTTTGCACATGCCTTTCTCATGCCAAGATTTTTCAGTTGAGATTTTCCTGTTTCCACTTCTACACTGCAGTGGGAATGCAAGCTAATACAGCTTTTTTGGAAAGAAGTTTGGAGAACCTCAAAGAACTAATAGTAGACCTACCATTCAATCTTGCAATTCTTCTTCTAGGTATATACCCGGATGATCAACAATCATTTTACAACAAAGATATGTGCACCAGAATGTATTGCAGGCCAATTCATAATTGCCAAGACATGGAAACAGCCCAAGAGCCCATTGACCCATGAATGGATTAACAAATTGTGGTATATGTACATCGTGGAATACTATGCATCCATAAAAACATGGAGACTTCACATCTTTTATGTTTACCTGGATGGAGCTGAAACATATTCTTCTTAGTAAAGTATCCAATGTATTCAATACTACTATGAAATCAATATATAATCACCTACATATTCATATGAATGATAAAACATAACTATAGTCCAGAAAGTAGGAGGGAAGAGGAGGGAGAGCGGAGTGGAGGGAGGGCATTTGGGGGGACCTCACCTAATGTGCATAATACAATGGTACATTTCAAAACTATTAAGAAAAGAGTATAACTGTACACACCAAATAATTAAGTGAGGTGATAGATGTGTTAATCAGTTCAATGTAAGCATTTCACATTGCATATCAAATCAGTACACTATACCCCACAAACCCATCAATCTACACAGTTATGATTTAATAAAGAAAAAATAATTTAAAAGATTTTCCTGTTTCTCTGTCAATGTTTACGTGGTCTGCTATGCCTCTCACAGTCAGCCAGTCAGCAGACTATTTTGAGGGACAATTCAATGAATTCTTGCAATGTTTGTGTCAGTTCTGTGCATGGTGGTAAGTTTGTGAACTTAATTATCAGTCCTCAGACATATATTCTGTTTCTCTGGAGAACCCCAACACAGGCCCCTATTAGCTAGGACAGTTTCTCAAAATTTCTTTGTTTCTGATGTCCTTTGAGGAAGAGAAAACCCCCTCTATCTGGGTTTGTTTAATGTTTTCATATGATTAGACTTGGGTTATGTGTCTTTGGGGGGAAGACCATGGAGGTAAAATGCCTTTCTCATCACATTACAGCAAGACTACATATCTCAATATGAGTTATCATTTATCATTTTTTTTTTGAGACAGAGTCACTCTGTTACCCAGGCAAGAGTACTGTGCACCATAGCTCACAACAACCTCAAATTCTTGGGCTCAAGTGATCCTCTTGCCTTAGCCTCCTGAGTAGTTGGGACTACAGGCACTTGCCATAATGCTCAGCTAGTTTTTCTATTTTTAGTAGAGGTGGGCTCAGGCTGGTCTTGAACTCCTGAGTTCAAGCAATCTACCTGCCCTGGCCTCCCAAAATTGTAGGAGTACAGGTGTGAGTCATCATTCCCCACCTATAATTGATAATATTAGCCTCAATCACCTAGCCAACATAGATTTTGCCAGGCCTCTCTACAGTTAACTTACTTTTTTCCTTTCTTTTCATACTCTACTCCTTGGGAATAAGTCACTAAGCATACATTCAATCAAGGGGTAAGGAATTAGGCTTCATATCCTTGAGGGGAAAATACCTACGTGAATTATTTAGAATTCTATATGTGAGCGGTGTCTCTCTTTTCCATTTTTTTATTCAAATATTTATTTATATCAGCATGAACACTTAGATATTTATTTTATACTGTGGATCATAATCCAAAACAATACTATTTTGTGGCTCCAATGTATCATCTTCGTCCATTAGAAGGTCCTTCGTGTTGGCTTTCTACTCTATTACTTTTTAAAAATACTATGTTGCATTTTATCTTAATTTTGTGTATATTTGACTAAGCTTTACTATTAATTATTAATTGACTGTATTCATCTTTGCTCCTCTGCTAATTATCAAACCTTGTACATATTCATTCATTCATGAAATTAATACCAGTATCTCCTACGATGAGTCCTACACTCTGAAGAGTAGGGACTCCTCAGTGAAGGACAGTCTTACAGAGCTTTCTACCTAGTGCAGAAAGTAAAACACAGGGTGGTGCCTGTGGCTCAAGGGCAGGGTGCCTCCATATGCCAGAGGTGGTGGGTTCAAGCCCAGCCCTGGACAAAAACTGCAAAAAAAAAAAAAAAGAAAAAAGAAAAAAAAAGAAAGTAAAATACACACAGAAATAAGCATTTTTATTGAGACAGAGTCTCACTTTGTCACCCTGGGTAGAGTGCCATGGCATCACAGCTCACAACAACCTCAAAATCTTGGGCTCAAGTGATTCTCTTGCCTCAGCCTCCTTAGTATCTGGGACTGCAGGTGCCCACCACAACACCCGGCTATTTTTTATTTTTTAATTTTATGTATTTATTTATTTGTTTAGCAGGTCCAGGCCAGGTTTAAACCCACAACTCCAAAGCATATAGCCAGCTCCCTAACCACTGAGCTACAGGAGCCTTGCCAAGAAATATGTGTTATAACAAAGTATAATTCGTGCTGTGACAGTTGTCTTAAAATCATGAGATCTATAAATTTAGAAAAAGGACAACTTTATTTTTTAAAAAGTGTTACCACCTGTAGGCTGGGAAGCAAAGCCTCTTGTCTAAGCCAAAAAAAGCACTTTGAAAGACAAAGGGTGAGACAGGGATTATGCTGAACAGCATGGCTAAGCATGTATTACATATTCAGTGGGCTGTAGGAGGAGCTGTGAATATTCACAAAGGGAGGCTGTGCTTATCCATAGTTAGCAAACATGTTTGTTGCATATGTCCCATGTTCACTTTGCAGTGAAGACCTAACACTTCAATTTGTTACAATTAGGTCCTGGATGTCAAAGGATGAAGCAGAGTCTCAGTAGTTAGCGTCTCTCTCTCTCTCTCTCTCTCTTTTTTTTTCTGAGACAGTCTCACTTGCTACCTTCGGTAGAGTGCCTGTGGTCACAGAGCATTCTCTTGCCTCAGCCTCCCAAGCAGCTGGGACTACAGGCATCTGCCACAATGCCTGGCTATTTTTAGAGATGAGGTCTTGCTCTGGCTCAGGCTGGTCTCCAACCTGTGAGTTCAGGCAATTCGCCTGCCTGAGCCTCCCAAGTGCTAGGATTACTGGAGTGAGCCACCATGCCCCAGTAGTTAGCTTCTGTAAACTGGCAGAACCAGTCTATGGTCTGTCTGTGGTCTCTTATCAGAAGAAAGTCACTGAAACCATTCTCTTGTCCAATCAAAGTTGTAATTAATGGCTTGTGGAATTAGAGGAGAGGGTCAGGCAGGATCTGCCTGTTGGTGTGCTGCAATTGTTTTAATATTATTTATCTCAAGGCCAGCGCTTGTTTAGGTGCTGGAGAAAAAGATAACACCTTGTAGCAGTTGGAACATACTTCATTCTTTAAGTGTAGGACTCTGTGACCCTTGCCTAGCATGGCCTTAGATCTTCTTAATAATTTGGCAATTTATTGCCAGAAATGTGTGTTCCACCAGTCTTATGATCTCTGTTTTAACAAAGAAAATGAACAGACACAGTGATAAGATTACCTACTAGAAAATTTCTCCCAAGAGACACAGCTGAGGGCTAATTCCCACCAAGAATTAGGTGGGCCATAGCAGGAAAGGAAAAATTCAGGCACCGGGCAGGTGTGAGTTTCCCAAAGTAAACAGGAGCTTAAAGTGTAAATACTTTATAAACACATTAAAAACAGAATTGCCCTAATATAAGTTTTATTTTAAATGATATTAGTCAATGGTTTTTTTCCTTGTCATGGACTATACTAATCAGGATAATTAATGCCAGTCACCGTGACATAATCCATATCAGTGTCTGTGGCACATCACAATAAAAGGTTTATTTTTTGCACAATCATGATCTAATGAGTTTGGCCAGTTGGCTTTCAGGAGGGACTCTTTAGGGCGCATGTTCTTTAAGTGGCAAACTCAGGCATCCTTGCTCCTTCCAGGGTGTGGTTCCTGATAGCAGAATATTTATTCCAGTCACAAAGAGAATAGATAACAGGACCAGAAGATCTCATAGGAGATTTTAGAGGCCAGCCAGATGGCGGGTTCATTACTTCCACTCACATTCCATTGGCTAGAACAAGTCACATGACACTGAAAGGGAAGGAGCCTGGAATTGCAGTTTTAATGCATTAGAACAAAGCAGAAATGGATAGGTCAAGGCGAAGCATAGTCTCTGCCAAATGTTTCACACTGCCACATTTGTAACATGAATTGGGGAACAGTACTATAAAGACTTTTGAAATGACTGAAGAGTTGTATTCATTTCAAGCTGTTATTCTTTCTCTCTTAGGAATGGGAGAAAACTGTTTTCCTTTAACCCTGAACAAATCTCCTGCAACTTTCTCTGGCATTTGGAAGGCCTCCCAGCCCCTCATCGTTTTTCAACATCCAGGCTTCCCGCAGTGCCTGCTCACAGTTTCCTCAAGGTCGACTCTCTCACAGGAACACAAGTTCAGCTATTCCTTTTAGAGGGCACAGTGAAACATCGTTTTTAGCAAACACAGAATTCCCTATAACCTCCGCAAATGGTCCCACTACATCAGCTGCTGAGCCAGACACAGGAAAGCCAGAGAGTGTGAGTAATTTACTGCTAGCAACCATCACTATTTACCCCAGGCCTAATGGTAGGGTTCAGACACAGAAAAAGCTCTGCTCATTGTACCTACTAAGTATTAGCTACTTTAAAGTCAGAAGACATGAGTTTGACATCTGCCTCCACCACCCATTGATGCATCTTGGACAGATCCCTGATGTCATAAATTTACTAAGCACCTACTGTGAAACACATACATAAGGACGGAGGTTGTAAAAATGACTATGGACAATCTTGTTTCCATTTATTTATTTATTCAAATATTTATTTATATCAGCATGAACACTTGGATATTTATTTTATACTGTAGATCATAATCCAAAACAATACTATTTTGTGGCTCTAATGTATCATCTTTGGCCTTGAGCTCAGGGTCAGGAGGGTCCTTCATGTTGGCTTTCTACTCTATTACTTTTTAAAAATACTATGTTGCTCCTTTTGGCCTGAGACGCCATCTTCCAGTAATTCGCCAAAATGACAAACACAAAGGAAAGAGGGGAGTCACCCGATACATGTTCTCTAAGCCTTTTAGAAAACATGGAGTCGTTCCTTTGCTCACCTAAATGCAAATCTATAAGAAAGGTGATGTTGTAGACATCAAGGGAGTGGGTACTGTTCAAAAAGGCATGTCACACAAATGTTACCATGGCAAAACTTTAAGAGTCTACAGTGTTACCCAGCCTGCTGTTGGCATTGTTGTAAACAAACAAGTTAAGGGCAAGATTCTTGCCAAGAGGATTAATGTTCGTATTGAGCATATTAAGCACTCTAAGAGCTGAGATAGCTTCCTGAAACGTGTGAAGGAAAATGATCAGAAAAAGAAGGAAACCAAAGAGAAAGGTACCTGGGTTCAATTGAAGTGCCAGCCTGCTCCACCCAGAGAAGCCCACTTTGTGAGAACCAATGGAAAGGAGCCTGAGCTCCTGGAACCCATTCCCTATGAATTCATGGCATAAAGCATATAACATAGCACACAGGAGTACACATGAACCCATGCTTTTAGGTGCAAGAACCTATTTACTCTCCATGAGCTCATGGCATAATAGGTGTACAGCATAGCACACAGGATAACCAATTAGACCCCAAGTAACAGTGATAACAAGGTGCTGGAACCTATTTCCCATGAATTCAAAAGTCAATGTTTTGTCACATTCAATGGTAAGATGCCTCCCTGAGCTACTGGAGCCTCTTCCCTATGAATTCATGGGATGGTAGTTAAAAACAATAGCCTAAAAATGTGTGTTCGTTCACTACAAATGTGATTTTTTTTTTTTGCCGCAAAGAAATATTAAACCAAATTTTAATGTATCCTAAAAAAAAAAAAAAGAAAAGAAAAAGAAAATGCAGTCAAAGGAGAACAAAGAAAAAAGAATTAGGAACACTTAATGAGATCTGGAAAGTAGAGAGTCATTTGCCTTAAAGAGGGAATGAAGAAAAGATAAAGGTAGAAAGATTATTCAAAGAAATAATAGCAGAGAACTATCCAGACTTAGAGGATATGAATATCCAGAAAGGGTCAAAAAACATCAAGTCATCCAAAGCATATAATAATCAAGACTCTCAAAGATCAAGGACAAAGAGAAGATACTGAAAACAAAACAACATATAAAGGAGCTCAACATGTCCGGCAGCAGACTTCTCAGCAGAAATCTTATAGACTAGGAGTGAATGGGGTAATACATTTAAAGAAAACAATCTTCAACCAAGAATACTATACCCAGGAAGCCATCCCGCAAACATGAAGGAGTAAAAAAGACTTTCCCAGACAAATGAAATTGAGGTAATTCATCACCACCAGCACTGTCTTATAAAAATGCTGAAAAGCAAGGTATTCAATGTACTCAATGCTAATATAAAACCAACAGATGAACAAATACATGCCCATATGAGAGAAAAACACAATTAAACTCAAGGGGGAGAAGAAAGAAGAGGGTTGGTGTGCTCTCACCTAACAGTTCTGGGTAAGGGGCAACACAACTTGAACTAACCTAACAAACACAAACAATGTATCCTAATCATCTGTACCCTCACATTAACCTGAAATTTAAAAAAGAAAGAAAAGAAAGAGGGAGGGGAGGAGGAGGGGTGGATGGGTGGAGGGAGGGTGTTGGATCACCTCTATGGTTTGTCTTACAAGGGTACAAGTGAATCTTTCTAAAAGTAGAGTATAAACGTCTTAACACAATAACTAAGAAAATGACATAAAGGCTATGTTGGCTTGGCGCCTGTGGCTCAATCGGCTAAGGCGCCAGCCACGTACACCTAAGCTGGTGGGTTCAAATCCCCAGCCCGGGCCCGCCAAACAACAATGATGGCTGCAACCAAAAAATGGCTGGGCGTTGTGGCGGGCGCCTGTGGTCCTAGCTACTTGGGAGGCGGAGGCAGGAGACTCGCTTGAGCCCAGGAGTTGGAGGTTGCTATGAGCTGTGATGCCATGGCACTCTACCCAGGGG
>CAUYQV010006694.1:0-24490 GCA_963574575.1 Galagoides demidoff
CCCTGGGTAGAGTGCCATGGCATCACAGCTCATAGCAACTTCCAACTCCTGGGCTCAAGCGAGTCTCCTGCCTCCGCCTCCCAAGTAGCTGGGACCACAGGCACCCGCCACAACGCCTGGCCATTTTTTGGTTGCAGCCGTCATTGTTGTTTAGCGGGCCCGGGCTGGGAATTTGAACCTGCCACCTTAAGTGTACGTGGCTGGCGCCTTAGCCAATTGAGCCACAGGTGCTGAGCCGTCTTCAGAGTTCTAATTAGGAAAGGATGTTGAATTTTGTCGAATGCTTTTTCTGCATCTATTGAGAGGATCATATGGTCTTTGTTTTTGCTTCTGTTGATATGGTGAATTATGTTTATGGACTTGCATATGTTAAACCAGCCTTGCATCCCTGGGATGAAACCTACTTGATCATGATGTATGACTTTTTAATGATAAACTGTAATCTTTTGGCTCAGATTTTATTGAGAATTTTTGCATCTATATTCATGGGTGAAATTGGTCTGAAGTACTCCTTTTTAGTTGGATTTTTTCCTGGTTTTGGTATCAGGGTGATGTTTGCTTCATAGAATGTGATGGGGGAGACTCCTTCCTCCTCCATTTTTTGGAGTAATTTCTGCAGTATGGGTATCTTCTTTGAAGGTTTGATAGAATTCTGGTGTGAAGCCATCTGGACTGTTGCAGGAAGATGAGGCCCAACAGAGAGAAAGAGCACCCAAACACCATAGTTATAAGAGGAAGGGCTTTATTCATTGGCCAGGAGCTTATGGCATAGAAGATTTCCAAACAGCCATGCTCCCTGACTGACTTGGTCTTTCCCTTTTTATTGACAGTTAAAAAGTTCCACCCCACAGGTACCCTTCCCATTGGCCAGTTTGAATCAAGTGGTAGATGCTAGTCCAGCCCCTACAGAACTACAGGATTTCACAGAACTTGGAAATTTCCAGGTTCCAGGAGGCTAAGCCTACAAATTCCCAAGAGCTGAGTCACCATGGAGAGGGCCCTGCAGGTGCATCCTCATGGTCTCCCTGTTTACCTGGCCCCTCTCCAGTATTCTCTCTCAGGACCAGGACATTTTCTTATTGGGAGATTTTTTATTGTTTCTTTGATCTCATTGCTTGAAATTGGTCTGTTCAGAAGATTTATTTCTTCTTGATTAGGGAGAGGGTTTGATTCCAAATATCCAAATATTGATCCGTGTCCTTCACATTGTCAAATTTCTGGGCATAGAGTTTCTTGTAGTATTCAGAGATAACCTCTTGTATCTCTGTGGCATCTGTTATTATTTCCCCTTTATCATTTCTGATTGAGGTTACTAGAGATTTTCCTTTTCTATTTCTAGTTAGTCTGGCAAAAGATTTATTGATTTCATTTACTTTTTCAAAAAAACAACTTTTTGTTTCATTAATATCCTGAATGACTTTCTGTTCTCAATTTTATTAATCTCTGATTTAATTTTGGCTATTTCTTTTCTTCTGCTGGGTTTAGGCTTAGATTGTTCTTTCCTAATTCCAAGGTGGTCTATGAGTTTGTAGTTTGTTGATGCACTCACTTTCTGTTTTTTGAAGGTAGGTATATAGCGCAATAAATGTACCTCTCAGGACTGCTTTTGCTTTATCCCACAGGTTTGGGTAACTTAGGCCTTCATTGTTGTTATGTTTAAGAAAATTAACAGTTTCCTCTTTTATCTCTTCCTGAACCCAACTATCATTCAGCATAAGGTTGTTTAATTTCCAGGTCTTCGTGTGGGAATGAACATTTTGGGTAGAGTTGAGCTTCACTTTTATAGCCTTGTGGTCTGAAAAGAGACATGGTATAATTTCTATTCCTTTGATTTTGCTGAGGTTTGATTTGTATGCTAGGATGTGATCTATTTTTGGAGTATGTACCATGAGCTGATGAGGAAAAAAGTATCTTCTTTTGCTTTGGGATGGTGTGTTCTGTATATATCCATTAATCTCATTTGTCCTAGGGTCACATTTGAGTCCTTTGTATCCTTGTTTAGTTTCTGTTTAGAGGATCAGTCCAGTTCTGCAAGAGGGGTGTAGAAGTCCCTGACTATTACAGTGTTTTGGAATATTATATTGCACATACCCCTCAAGGTCTGTTTCATAAACTTTCATTTATGTTAGGAGCATAAATGTTTGAAATTGAGTTGTCCCTTGTTGTATTGTTCCTTTGACCAGTATGAAGTGTCCATCTTTGTCCTTCTTAACTTTAGTTGCTTTGAAACCGCTTTTATCTAAGAATAAGCTTGCAATCCCTCCTTTCTTCCAATTTCCATTTGCTTAAAACACTGTTTTCCATCCCTTAACTCTGAGTCTTGATTTGTCCTTCAGGGCTAGGTGTGTCTCCTGGAGACAGCACTTGGATGTCTTGTGGTTTTTCGTCCAATCAGCCTGACTGTGCCTCTTCAGTGGGGAATTCAACCCATTGAAATTTATTGAGAGTATCAATAAGTGTGGTGGAATTCTATTCATCTTATTATGAGACAGTCTGTTGTGTAGTTTTATCCTTTGTGCCATTAAGGAAGCTAAGCTCTGGCCTTTGGCTTCTTTGTGTTTGCTCTGTTGGTGGTCCATTGTGGTGGTCAGTGTTGAGAATAGGTCTTGTTGTAGCATATTTCCTCAATGCTTGCATATCCACAAATGCTTTGATTTCTCTGTCAATTTTGAAGCTAAGTTTAGCTAGATACAAGATTCTGGGCTGGAAATTATTTTGTTTAAGGATGTTGAAGGTGGATGTATACATATGTTTTGACCATGTTATGTTTAAGGATGTTGAAGGAGGGTGACCATGCTCTTCTGGCTTGGAAAGTTTCCATTGAAAAGTTGGCTGTCATCCTAATGGCTCTGCCCTTGTAGGTCAATTGGCACTTACTCCTAGCTGCCTGCAGTATTTTCTCCTTCATCTTGACTTTGGACAGGTTTGTTACAATGTGTCCTGGAGACACTCTGTTAGAGTTGAGATGACCTGAGTTTCGATATCCATCTTAAAGGAGTGGGTCAGGATCTTTGGTAAAACTTGGGAAGTTTCATTTACGATCGTCTCCAGTAGGGTGTGTTTATATCTGTGTTTACTTTTTGTTCCCTTTATTTGCCCCCTGGTCTGTTTCTGGTTATGCAAATTACCATACTGCTTGGATTTCTGTTGCATTGCAGTGGAATTTGAATTGTCAAGTGTGATACTTCCAAATTTGTTTCTACTTCTCAGTTTGCTTTGGATATTCAGGGCTGTTTGTGGCTCCACATGAATCTTAGCATTGTTTATACATCTATTCCTGTTGACAGAGGTTTGGACACATATAAATGTATGGATGTAGGAGGTAACGGTGGAACATTCTGTTGCATGTATACATTGTGTAATGATCAAACTGGGATATTTAATGTATCTATTCCTCCATGCACATAGTATTTCTTTGTAGTATGAGAATTCAAAATCCTCCCTTCTAGCTTTTTGGAAAATATAGTACAGTTTTGTGAACTATAATCACCCTACTATGCTGTAGATCCCCAGAACTTATTCATCCTATCTCCTTGGTAGCTTTTCACTTATGAGCCATCCTTCCACATCCCCTGTTGCCCCTCTGTAGCCTCTGATACCCAGTATTTTCTTTTCTGTTTCTATGAGATGAAGTTTTGTAGATTCCACAAGAGTGAGATCATGTGGTGTTTGTATTTTCTCTGCCTGGCTTTTTTGCACTTCACATAATGTCCTCAGGGTTCATCCATATTGCTGGAAATGACAGGCATTTATTCATTTCTATGCCTCAACAGTAACCCATTGTGTGTGTGTATGTGTGAATCCACTACACTTTTCATGTTTTCCTTTTTATATTATTTCAATATGTTAAGGGGGTCTATGTTTCTGTTACATGGATAGATTTTGTAATGCTTCAGTCAAGGCTATGACTGTGCCCATCACCCAAATAGTATTCATTGTACCTAGGAGTTAGGTGTTTGCCCCTCCCACTCTCCCCACTTCCCCCCACCCCCGCTCACCACTTGACTTCCAATGCCTTTTCCTTCCCTCTGGGCACATATGTGCCCCTCAGTTAGCATCAGTGTTCCAGGGGGTGTATGCATCAACAACAATGAACCCCACTCAGCTTGACACTGCCACATGTTGACAGGAGTATAGCTGTGAGACTGATATACCCAGGTTATGAAACTTTACTGAGTTGTTTTTACAATAAGTCCACAGTGAAAAGTTCACAAACTTAATTGTCAGACTCATAAATATTTGCATTTAATTCTGTGTTCTTCCCATATATTCCATCAAAACTTTATAGTTTTCATTGTACATACGTTTTGATTACTTGGTTAAATTTATCTCTAGAAATTTGGGAGCATTTTGTAGCTAGAGTAAATGAATTTGTTTCCTGATGTTTCTCTCAGATAGTTGGATATTGAAATACAGAACTGTCACTGATTTTTTTTAACATTGATTTTGTATTCTGTGGTCTTTGGGGGTGACCACCCAGGTAGACCAGGCTCAGACAGGAAGTCTGAAGGGATGTGGAACCAAGACACCAACTTCCCCTTTTCTGCTTTCTGACCCTCTGGGCTATGTTAGCAGGCTATCCCCAGCCACACCACTGGGACATTTGTTCAGAAGCACATGTGGGGCTCAGCACCTGTAGCTCAGCAGCTAAGGCACTAGCTACATACACCAGAGCTGATGGGTTCAAATCCAGCCCGGGCCTGCCAAACAACAGTGACAACTACAACCAAAAAATAGCCAGGTATTGTGGCAGGTGCCTATAGTCCCAGCTACTTGGGAGGCTGAGGCAAGAGAATCACTTAAGCCCAAGAATTTGGAGGTTGCTGTGAGCTGTGATGCCATGGCACTCTACGAGGACATAGTGAAACTCTGTCTCAAAAAAAAAAAAAAAAAAAAGAAGTACACATGGAAAAGTACAGTTGGGTTTCCATTGGCTGGAACACGGGACCACAGCTGCTACCTTGAGCCATGCCTTGGGGCCATGTTGGTTCCAGTTGGCCAGGAAAGGCAAGTAAGGCTTTCAGGCTGTCAGCCAGGGCTGGAAGAAGTGGCTCCATGTGGCCTCCCTTGTAGCCAAATCTCCAGCCTGCCCCACCCAGGGCCTCGTTGCCTTTCTCCCCTCCACCATCCTTGAGAGCCTGGTCAGCTCCATCCCCGGCAGCCCCACAGGCCATCAGTGGACCTACCTGAAATCAAGTCCCATAACCACTGTAAGCACTTGCCACATGCCCCATCCCTGTCCCCTGTATATCCTAGGAGGCCAGGCTAAAATCTCTTGTACCCTGGACTCTCAAGAGAGCAGGTGCTGGGCTCAGAGCTGTCAGTCTGAGCAGGGGGGCAGGGACAAGGCCCTGCAAAAATAATTGAAAAAACCAGACACATAAAGGCCAGGTGCAGTGGCTCATGCTTGTAATCCTAACAATTAGGAGGCCAGGCAGGTGGATTGCCCTGAGGTCATAGGTTCGAGACCAGCCTGAGCCAGAGTGAGACCTTGTCTCTAAAAATAGCCCGGCATTGTGGCAGGTGCCTGTAGTCCCAGTTACTCCCTGACATGTAAATATTCATATTTAGGGACTACAGTGGGATATTTTAATACATGTGTACATTTATAATATGGGTAATCAGATCAGGATAATTTAGCAAATTTACTAAGTCATACACTTATTATTTCTTGGGCAGCACCTGTGGCTCAAAGGAGTGGGCGCCGGCCCCATATGCTGGAGGTGGTGGGTTCAAAACCAGCCCCAGCCAAAACGGCAAAAAAAAAAAAAAAAATCTATAATACTTATTATTTCTTTGTGGGGATAACATTAATATTCTTCTAGCTATTTGAAAAAAATAGGATAGAATACTGCTAACCCTAGTCACCTACAACCCCAGAATTTATTCCTCCTTGTTGTAACTTGTACCCATGACAAATCTCTCCCTATCCCCTCCCTCCTCTGCAGCCTCTGCTAACCAGTATTATACATGAGATCGGCTATTCTAAATTCTACATGAGTAAGATCAGGTGGCGTTTGTCTCCTCTGATTTGCCTTGCCTAGTTTATTTCACTTACTCCACTGGGTCTAAATTCCTGCTACCTATTTTGGTTCCCTGACCAGGAATCAGGCCCACTTACAGAGAGAAGGCAGGGTTGGAGTTGCCTGGTGTTTTCCACCAACTCTCCAGAGCACCCACAGGGGGACCTGCATCAGCCTGGGCAATGTGAACCACTCTGCGCATTCCAGGGACAGCAAGCTTTGCCTCCCTGTGTGACCAGGAGGAGAGAGGACCCCCTGGGCTGGTTCCTGAAGAGTCAAACACCAAGAGGAATGGGCACCGGGGCTCCAGGAGACGTCTGAAGCATGGTAAGACCAGTGTGGGGACAGTGCAAGGGCCTGCCGCTTTTGAGCAGAAGGAAGGGCTAATCCCTCTCTGGCGCCTCCCAAGTGCTCATGGCAGTTTGAGCAGGAAACTGAGACTGCCCAGGTTAGAAAACAGGGTGGAACTGTGTGCATGTGAGGGCTTGGAGACTGAAACAGATAACAATAGGTGGGGTTCTGGACCCTCCTTCGCAAGGTGAAATGATTGTGTGACTACGCGCTGCCCTTATCCCCCTTCACTCTATATGTGATGTGTCTGTGGTTGGTCTGATGGAAGTAAGTGGGAAACACACAGAGGAAGCCCACCCCGTGGGGAACTCTGCTGAAGCAGTTAAGAAAGGGCTTACGGCCGCAGAGACCATAGCCCAGTGGTTACAGTGCCAGCTACATACACCAAGGGTGGCGGGTTCAAACCCAGCCCGGGCCAGCTAAACAACAATGACAACTGCAACAAAAAATAGCCAGGCACTGTGGCAGGCACCTGTAGTCCCAGCTACTCAGGAGGCTGAGGCAAGAGAATCTTTTAAGCCCAAGGCTTTGAGGTTGCTGTGAGCTGTGATGCCACAGCACTCTACCGAGGGTGATAGAGTGAAACTCTGTCTCAAAAAAAAAGGGGGGGGGCTTACAGAAGACTATGGGGTAACTATGTCTCCACAGAGATTGAGAACTTTGTGTGAGCAGGAATAGCCAACTTTTGAAATGGGATGGCACTCAGTAGGGAGCTTAGAAAAAGCTACGGCACAAAGAATGTGGTCTGTCATCACTGGAGACCAGGGACACCTAGGCCAGTTTCTATATTTAGACAGTTGACTTCAGCAAGTGCTGCACACCCCCCACTCTTGGCTCAGAGGTCACGTCTCCAGGGTGTTAGTAGCTAAGGCAGGGAAGCGCTCCACTCAGCCTGAGAAATCTCTGCCACCGGCAGCACCTGAGATCCTCATTTCTGAGCCTGAGGAACTCAAGGAACTGGACCCTCCCCCACCTATCCCCACAAGGGAAGCAGACAGGCCAGCACAACCACCTTCACCCAACTCTCCCACACCCCTGAGGCACATAGTGTGACTCCTTCTGCCCCACAGGACCCTGGCGAGGTTGTGTCCACAAGTGCCTCAGGCTGTTCGAATGCCCCTGAGGAAAGTGAGAGGCCCAGAAATAGCAAATACTGAAAGCAGCTCACTGAGTGTCGGGATTTAGTGTATCAGCCTCTCACCACCACGGCCCTCCTCAACTGGAAGCATCATTCTCCCTCCTATGCTGAAAAGCCCCAGGGTTTTCTATGAGAGACTGTGTAAGGCATATCAAATTTACACTCCCTTTGACCCTGAAACTCAGGAAAATGAGAGAATGGTAGCCAACAAATGGTAGACCATTGGTTGTATGAAGCCTCAAAGAGGGTGAGGAGGCACCGATAGAGAGGAAATCTGGGCAACAAAGCACTTCTGAGAGGCTGAGAAAAGAGCTGCAAGTGACCCCAGCACTAGGCCTCCCTGACCTAGCCGAGCCTTTCCAACCGTATGTATCAGAAAGAAACAAAACAGCCAAGAAAAAGTATTTACTTTTCCCTTCACTGCTTTCTTTTTACCGCATGCCCTGCTGAGGTTTAAGCCTGCTGCACTTTCTAGTATACCCTCTGCCTGCACCCACTGTCTTCACTTTCTAGATAAAGTGTCTCTTTTAATTCCCTCCTTCCTAATTTAGGTCCTAACACTAGGGAAAGACAATCTATGCTGGCAGTATATGCTTCATCTCCCAGTCAGTCCCGGGTATTTGGCATAAACTCCACAAGTGGAACTCCAAACTTGACCTTCATGGTCTTTGATAACTGGATGGAGACAGAGAGAAGGGAGAAAGAAGATACAGCTGGCAGCAGGCCCCAGGAACAGAAAGAAACTTTTCAAATGGTGGCTAACACTGTAATAGAATTTTTTTTTTTTGAGACAGAGACTCACTTTGTCACCTTTGATACAGTGCTATGGCATCGTAGCTTACAGCAACCTCAAACTCCTGGGCTTAAGCAATTCTCTTGCCTCAGCCTCCCAGGTAGCTGGGACTACAGGTGCCTGCCAGAACGTCCGGCTATTTTTAGAGACCAGGGCTCGCTCTGGCTCAGGCTGGTCTCGAACATGTGAGCTCAGGTGATCCACGTGCCTTGGCCTCCCAAGTGCTGGGATTACAGGTGTGAGCCACTGCGCCCAGCTGTACTAGAAATTCTTGAGAGACAGAGGTACCCTAGAGGCTCAGGCAAGAAGACATTGAGAATGTGCCCTGCTATGGAGGCTGCACCCTGCTTCCTCTGCAGCCAGCTGGGCCTCTGGAGAGAAATGCACCAGGGAGCAGAGCATATGCCCCCCACCCCAGGCAGCATCCTCCACACCCACAGAACACCTACTAAGACTATTTCTGATGGACAGATCTGAGCCTCAGAACAAGTTCAACTCCATCACACCAGAATGACTGAGGCTCAGGTAACTCTCTCTGTTACTGGTAAGCAAACTGATTTTAATAATGCCAGAGCTACTTGCTCTGTTCTTCCTAAATTTTAGACGTTCTGTTTTCCTCTCCTATTGCCATTGCTGAAGTAGAAGGTAAAATACAACCCCCGTGGCATTCCACAACTTCTCTGCCATTGGGAAATCAAGTTTAATTGCCCTACCCCACTGTCTGGACAGAATCTTAAGGTTAAGTTAAACACCTAACTCTTTTAACATCACAGATTTTAGAGAAGTTTAAATGAGACTTTGTATACAACCTTCCTTCTCCTTTTTTTCTAAGTTTGAATTAAAAAAGAAAGGAACCAGTAAGCAGGGGAGAAAGAAATGTGTAGAAAGATATAGGTAAAGAATGATAAAAGAAAATAATTTTGTATTAAAAAAAATCTTGTGTGAAAACTTTTTGTCTTAAAGAAACTGGTGTTTTGTTGTTTTTTTTTTTAGAAAAGAAGATTTAAGAAAAAATGAGGGATTTTAAAATGTTCGAAAAATTGTTCATGTAAATCATAAAAATTTATAAAGGGGAATTTAGAAAGAATTTTATATGTGATTAAGTTGGATATAATGGAAAGGAAATCTCTAGTTAAAAGAACAAAGTTTTTTGCTCTCAGTTTTTAAGACTTATGTTTGAAGCCTCTTAAAATTCTGTTTTGGGAGGTGCTTGTGGCTCAAAGGAGTAGGGCACTGGCCCTATATACTGAAGGTGATGGGATCAAACCAGCCCGGGCCAAAAACTGCAACAAAAAAAAAAAAATTATTTTCTTATACACATGTTCAAAGTAATTGGAAAAAATACATCAAAAGTTCGGAACTCAAAGATTCAACCTACCACTATCGAGTTAAAATGCAAAGTTTATTAAACTATTTTTTTTTCCATCTTTTGGCCTGCTAAAAACTGTGGCTACTATGTTACAAATGGCCTTGAGATAAGATACCAGAATTCAGCAGAAGACCTAAGGCCTGTTACTCATTTAAAACTTAAAAAAAAAAAGAGTCCTCTTTACTTTTTAAAACAGCAGCCACTTTTATTACTTAATTGGCATTGCTCTGTCTGGCTCTCACAGCAACTGGACATATTCTCAACAAATAGCTTTGTTTAATTATGTTTCAAAACGTGATCTCTTCTCTTCCATTTATACAAGAAAAGTGGTCAAAAGAAAAGAGTGTCAGATGTTAACCAATTCTAATTTTCAAACCCTGTATTTCCGACTACATGACGAAATTTCTCTCTTCCCATTTAAAGGCTGTCTGCATACAAATGCTGATCACCACTGGGTATCGACATTTATAACAACAACCAGACATCCACTGACAGAGAGCTGATTTCAGAACCCACTACCCACAATGACCCTTCTCAGCAAAGAAGCAGTCAGAACGGTTACAACCCTGTTTCCAAAGAATTGGACTCTACAAATCAGAGGGGAAATATTAAATTAGACAAATAGACATGAACAAGGCAAGCAACAGATATAGCAATTATCTATATAATAGAGATAATTAATATATTATGTTAATATATTATTAACATAATTATTTTAGCAATTTTGAAATGTCTTAAGTCTGGAGAGGCTGAATTATCATGGTAAGTTATCACACTAAGTTAATGTAGGAATAGAACAGATCAAAATCTTACAAATAAATTCCCTTGAGATTAAAAAAAAAGGGATGGGATTTGTCCAGAGAAAGACCTATAATAACCCTGACCCGAATCCTAGAGTTGAACAAGAAGAAAAGTATGAATATCTACACAGACTCACAAGTTGCTTTTCTTGCTCTCCATATACATGGGGCCATCAATAGAGAAAAGGACCTCTTAACAGCAGGGGAAAAAAAGTCTAAAATATCTAAGTGAAATTTTACAGCTCCTGAAGGCTATCTAGAGGCCCAAGCAGGTGGCAGTTATCCACTACTAAGGGCATCAGAAGGAAGGAGCTGCTAAATCACAGAGAAATGCAAAAGCAGACACCAAGGTGAAGAGGGCTGCTGCCTGTCCATACCAGACTGCCGTGAAACAGAAGAGAACTAGGGAAACTGAGAAAAGACGAAAAAAGAAAACTGCCAGATAGAAGAGTCATGGACTCCATGTCCTGGGACCAGCAGTCATCCTCGCCATGCACGAGGCCACCCACTAGAGGCAGGAAAAGACTGAGGAACTAAGTGGAAAGGTACTTCTACATTCTCCTACTGTCAACCCTTACAGTAGGAGGCACTGTGACCGGCACCCTACCCACTGAGCTACAGTTGCCACCCAAAAGAATCAGCCAGTGCTATCTGACACGCAGTCAACATAATGTAAAGCAGGGGCCAAACCTGCTGCCCAGGATCCAGTCCTATGAGATAACCCCTTTCAAAGATGTGTGGATGAATTTTTTTTTTGAGACAGTCTCACTATGTGGCCCTCTGTAGAGTGCTGTAGCATCACAGTTCACAGTAACCTCAAACTCTTGGGCTTAAGCAATTCTCTCACCTCAGCCTCCCTAGTAGCTGGGAGTACAGGCACCCACCACCTAGCTATTTGTTTATTGCAGTTGTCATTGTTGTTTTAGCTGGCCTGGGCCAGATTCAAACCCACCAGCCTGGGTGCTTGTGACCGGCACCCTACCCACTGAGCTACAGCTGCCACCCAAAAGATGTGCAGATGAATTTTACCGAGATATCCCAGTGTAGAGTGAGAAGATATCTTCCAGTGTCAGTCTGCATGTCCTTGGAGTATAGACTTTCCTCACCAGGACCCCCAAAGCCCAAGAGGTGTAATAACCGAGCCCCCAGCCCCTAACCCCAGGACTAGTAAGAAATGCAACAAACCCCGTATACTTGAAAAAAGAATTTCTCCTAAGCCTTTTAGCCTCAGCCCCCACAGGGGTGGAGAAGTTAAGTTCTGGGAAGAAGCTTGAGAAGATAAGGGGAAGAAGGGAGGGAGGGGTGAGCCCCGGGTGAAAAGGGCTCAAGTTGGTTTCAGACCCAAGTTGTTCTCGGAAACTTACCCAATACTTGTTTGCACCCTTTATTTGATGAATTGTGAGTTAAGGTACCTTAAGTTAACATGTACCCCCACCCTGAATTGTGTGACCCCTTATGATATGCCCCATCTTATGATAATGAAGTAATGTGTTTGTGATGTATCCTGTGACTTCTGAATCAATACAGGCCCTCACCTTGGGACCCTGCTCTAACTGCTGTGATTGGCTTCTGTATCGCGCTAGCTTGCTGATTATGCATTATAAGAGTATAAAAGGATTTCTCACCCGCTATTCATGGCTGTTTGCCTATATGGTATCAGCCCACCCACAGGTGTACTAAATTATCAATAAATTTCTATTAATCAATTACACCTGAAGTGGGGTCCATCCTTCTCTTGCATCTGCCATCTTATTTCAGAGGTAGTGTAGTGAGAGTACCTCTTAGAAAAATTATTCTGCAATTTGAATTGCAGGATTAGATCAAAAATAGGCCAGTTTTTGTGGCCAAAGTGCTGCAAAAGACTGCCAGAATTTTGAATAGCACATGAGCCTCTGAGCTCAGACAGGTTGGAAAGCATAAATAGAACTCTTCAAACAAGAATTCGTAAGCTCTGTCAAGAAGCAAAGCTTAAGTAGACACAGGCCATTAGTTCTATTCAAAATTGAGCGTATACCTTCTAAGAGGCCAGAATATGAATAATATACACTAGGCCCCCTCCAATCCTCTACAACCTACCAGGAACCCCTAGAAAATTGGGAGAAATTGAGTTACACAGGCAATTAAAAGCCTTACAGAGAAGAGCTGAAAAAGATTTCCATCTGGGTGAGAGAAGAATGCCCTGTTAGCCTTTTTGCTCCTGTTCATCTTTTCAGATGACCAGGTCTGGGTCGAGGACTGAAACTTGCCCCTCCCCCATATGCCAAAGTGGAAGGGACCCTACACTGTCATCCTGACCACTCATACCAAAACCAAAGTGGAAGGAATACCTACCTGGATTCACCCCAGAAGACTGAAGAAAGTTACGCCATCATAGTGGAAAGCAGAGATGGGCATCTGCAAGATGACACAGTAGAGATTAACACACCCTGCGCCAGCCACAAACTGGGAGCTGGCCGGTCAACACAGGGCCCAACGAAGCCTGAGGACATCCGTGGTGGGACTAACCCTGATTGGCCTTGGGGAAGGGGGAAGAAGGATGTAATTTGTATGCTCAGGTTACTAAGGTGAGGTAAAAAGTGACAACTGCTCTTTTACAGCTTCTAAAATGTGAGACATTGTCAGCCCCTGCAACAGCATATAAATGACAAGACCTCAAAGTGTAAATGTTTCTGGGGTCACAAAGGTGGGAATGAGAGAGGATATCTGGGGAGAATATACTCTGACTTGCAAAAAACAAAGTCCTCTCACAGAAGCCCAGTGACACTTGTACAAGGTCCTCCCCATGGTAATTCAGCTCTTCAGAATTTGTAAAACTTAGCTTCCTGGGTCCTTGAAATTAATGCTTGCTGCTTGCTTCTGCTTCTGTAAACCCTGAACACGATTTCACACCTCCAATGAGAGGTAATACAGTAATTACTTTGTCTACCTGTGAGTCCAAAAAAAGGGCCGGGACAGAGCTGATAGGGAGCTCGGCCATTTTGGATTCTAGTCTGTTCACCAGCTGAAATGAAACCCCTTCTTCTTCTGTCACCAGTGTTCAGGTGAGTCCATCTCTCCACTTTCTCTCCACTGGACCTGAATTCCTGCTACACTCTGTCATGATCCATTGCTCTGTGTGTCTGGTTTTGTGCCAGTGCCGGTTGTTTTGATTATGAGATCTTTGTAGTATATATTGAAGCCAAGTGGTAGCGTGCCTCCGCTGTTGAAGTGCTCAAAATCGCTTTGGCTATTTATATTCTGTTTCGGTTCCAAGCTGTTTCAGTTTGGATGTTTGGCCCCTCCAACCTCATGTTGAGATGTGATCTTTGGTGTTGAATGTGGGGCCTGGTGGGAGGCCTTTGGGTCACAGGGTAGATCCCTCATGAATGGCTTGCCAAGTCCCTGGACTGATGAGTGCATTCTCACTTTATTGGCTCACAGGAGAGGTGGTTGTTTAAAGAGCCTGTCACCAGCTCTTTCTCCTCTTGGTCCCTCCCCCACCCTGTGACACACCTGCTCCCCCTTCACCTTCATCCTAGATTAGAAGTTCCCTGAAGCCCTCACCACAAGCAGATGCTGACATGATGCTTCTCGTACAGACTGCAGAATGGCACAAAATAGAATAACGCACTTACAGATTGTAGGACTTTTCATTTCTGTGAAGGTTTTTGATCTTTGTATATTGGTTCCATTGAGTCTGTGCATTACTGGGGCACAGACACTGTAAGGAGACAGAGTGGACTGTGAGTCAGGGTCATGGTCCCCGAGCCCGAGAGTGGGGCAGGGAGCAGAGCCGGGTGTGGATGTCCCAGGTAAGGTCCTCTCTACCTGTGCAGTGAGTGAGGAGGGTGGAGGAGAGGAGCCCAGGTCACAGTGCAGACTCACACTCTGCTTCCTGAAGCTCTGATTTGAAGGTTGGACTCTGCTAAGTCTCCTAATATCTTCCAAATCCCGTGTGGGGAGAAGAGTAGCTGCATTCAAAGACTTTGCTCTGTCTGTTTCTGGGCCTCCCCACCCTGGGCAGTCACAGGTTGGCAGGAGAAAGAAAAGGAGGAGATGAGCTGACCCGGTGGGTGGAGGTGGCCTGGTTCATGGTGACTCCTGAGTCTCAGCAGGTCAGTTGCTGCAGCCCAAACCTAGCACAGGGAGCACACTGATGGCTAAATGCCCCTGCAGGCCCTGAGAGGTTTCCCTGCAGAGCAGGGCCATCTCAGCAGTGTCCCCCACTGCCCCTCACTGCCATCACATTCCAAACCCTACTTGCATCTTGGACACAGGACATTCCAGGGAGAGGAACACTGGGTGCCCTGACCCTCTTTTCTGAGGCTGCTTGTGATATCAGAGGGACTCAGCGCACTGGGAGCCATACACCACAGGGGTGATGGTTGAAGGGTTGGCCATTCACTAAAAATGGCCACACAGCCTCTCTGCCAGCTGTGTCAGCACAGAGTGCAGTATTTTTATGAGACAGTTGATTATACTATGTAGCTCCAAAAATGCGCAGCGTTTTCTCTCTGGGTGTTCCATGGGACCCAGAAGCATGGAGTTGAATCACCTTTATTTTCTTAACTTTCATCATCAGCCATCTAAAGTCATCTTTTGGTTTTATACATATACCACAACTTGTTAATCTTTTTTGTTGTTGTTGCTCTCTTCACGTCCATTTCAGATCATCTGTCTGCTCTACCTCCCAAACAGGCAGGCACAAGGCATGGACCATGTTTGCATTTTTAATCTAAATAACTGTTTCTCTCTTTAGGCCTCATTCTAGTTTATTTTTGTTAGTTATTTTAAATTCTAAATTTATACATTTATTTTTTATTAGATCATAACTGTGTACATCCCTGCATTTATGGGATACAATATGCTGATTTTATATACCATTTGGAATGTTTACATCAAACTGGTTAACATAGTATTCACCTCACTTATTTGTTGTGTTTAGACATATATACTCTACTATTAATATATTTGACACGTACCCTTGCAATATGCATAGTAAGTGAGATCCCACCAATTACCCTCCCACCACCTGTCCACCCTCATCCCCTCCCCTTGCCTTCCTCTTCTCTCCTTTCTGGGGTATAATTGTGTTATATCTCTCATATGAAAGTGGGGGTGATTATATATTAGTTTCATAATAGTATTGAGTACATTGGGGGGGGTTTCCATTCTTAAGATACTTTACTGAGAAGAATATGCTGCAGCTCCATCCATGTAAACATAAAAGAGGCAAAGTCTCCATCTTTTAATGGCTGCATAATATTCCATGGTATACATACACCACAATTTATCTATTTATGGGTCAATGGGCTGCTTCCATGACTTGGCGATTATGAATTGGGCTGCAATGAACACTCTTGCGCAAATGTTTTTGTTATAAAGTGATTTTTGGTCATCTGGATATATACCTAGTGGAGGACTTTTAGTCCCCTAAGTGTTCTCCAAACTTTTTCCCAGAAGGGACGTATTAGTTTGCATTCCCACCAGCAGTGCAGAAGTGCTCCCTTCTCTCTACATCCACACTAACTCCTGTAAGAGTAGCCCACATAACAAAAATAATTCTACATTTAATTTTATCCATTTGTGCATCTGAAATCGAACAATTAAGCTCATGAACTCATCCTAGAAAAAGTACTACAACCTAATTGTTGAATATCACTATGGTCACTGTTGAGTGTCTAATTGGAAGGCTGTATTCTGATGCCAGTGCCCAAACCACCCTTCAAAGCAATTTTGGAACCCTTTTCCTGGAATGGCCCTCAGAACTGTCATATGAGGTCTGAGAATTAAGTTTGCAAATTCATCCTAGAAAAAGCACTGCATTCTTCGCTACTAAATATCACTATGGTTACCTTCCAAGTGCCCACCCCCCCACCCCCGCCATCTGGTGACCATAGTGATATTCAGCAACAAGGTAGGTTTAACACATTTTCTAGGACAAGTTTGTGAACTTAATTGTCAGACCAAATGTGATAGGACGCCATTGCTTCCAGCTGGTCAGCTCCCTGCACTGTAGTTACCCACTCCCTGTGCTGAGCACCTGGGCTGCTGCCCATACTGTGTTACCAGAAAGCACTTTCTCCTACACAGTCTGCTGGGTCTCGGAGCAAGACTGGACTTGGTGGCCATAGGCTGAATACATACTTAGTGTCTCTGTGTGCTGAGGGAATATCCCTAGGATGGTGACCCTGATAACACTCCCAGCTGTGAGTGAAGATTTGGTGTTCTCCACAATCTCACTGGCAATCCATTTCAACGTTTTGTAAACTGCAACATTTGTTTCCAGTTCAACATACTCAAATGCCTCATGCCTCCCTCAGAAGTAGGTGGGAGTTCTCCAAGGGCCCTCAAGAACCCTCCCTCCTGGTCGAGCACCCATAGCTCATTGGTGAGGGTTGCCAGCCACATGCTCCAGGGCTGGAGGGTTCAAACTCAGTCCAGGCCTGCTAAAAACACAAACAACAACAAAAAATAGCTGGGCATTGTGACAGGCATCTGTAGTCCCAGGTACTAGGTAGGCTGAGGGAAGAGAATTGCTGGAGCCCAAGAGTTTGAGGTTGCTGTGACACCATGCACTCTAGGGTGACAAACTGAGACTCTGTCTCAATTTAAAAAAAAAGAACTTCCCTCTCCTGCCAGCTCTCTGGCCTCTCAGCACTCCCTGGGTTCTAGCCCAGGGTGTTGGTGCTGTTCCTCGGCCCCTTCCATCCTGTTCCTTCTGAGCCCCTTTCCTGGGCCACCCCTCCCAGCAAACAGACTGGGCTCCCTCCCCGACTTCTCACGGTAGGGCTGATGCCCTTCTTTCCAACTCAGATAAATTTTAACAAGTGCTCATCTAGCTTTGATTCATTCACATTTTACCTTCTGCAAATTGCTTTGTTGTGTTGTTTGTTGATTACTTTCCATTTGATTTATCCTTTTTATTTATTTCCTGAATTCTAGATAAATGATCCTTGCAAATACCTTCCCACAGTTCTCCACCCCCTCTCTGCTCTTGGGCCTAGTGGGTCCTTCTTTGAACAAAAACTTTGAATAGTCATACAGGATCTCATAAGGAGAAGTGATTTCCGACAGAGAAATGTGGAAATCTGTGCATCACTTTTCTATACCAAAATCAAGGAAGCACCAGCACGTCCCGCAGAGTCACACCTATGAAAATGCCCTTCATCACGAGAACTTAGGAGAATGCATATTGAAATAAGGGTTTCTCACGGCCACCCACCAGCACAGACATGTACATTCTGAGGAAGAAAAATACCAAAGTTGGTGAGGAGAAGGAGAAACTGGAACCACCATGTGTTACTACGGGAATCTCCATTCTTTCTGCCACTATGATAAATAGTTTTCCCAGGTGTGTTAGGCTGAGCTGTACCTATAAAGTGCACAGTCCTAATCCCACTCCCTCTGTACAAGAGGCAAGGCTGTGTACGCCTGCCTGGGACCCTCACTGCAGCGTCATTCCAAGCCACTGTCATGAGACTCAGAGTGCGTGTGAAATGCAGAGGGCCTGCTGTGCCCTTCCAGTGCCACAGGCTGACACAGCATATCAAATATCACCGCACAAAGCAGCATGGGTGAAATTCACATCGGATTTTCATTCACATATAATTTTCAACCAGACACAAAGGAGCCTATGCTGTATGTTTCCATTTACAGGTTAAAATAATTTAATACACATAAAGTTCATGTGCAATTTAAAATGGAATTTATGGCTACCCTGTGGGTGTTCGTCATGGTCACAATAGCAGATACCCCTGGGCTTACTGAATGAGAATTGGCCAAAGAGCAGCTACCAGAGTGTCTTAGAAATTTTTAGCGGGGTGATGGCAACACCAAGGTCTATAAGAAAACTCCAAGCTGTGCAATTAATGTGTATACACTGTGCAATTTGTAAAGCAGCCATTATTAAATAAAAACAAAGTTATAGAAATAATACGTTTCTATTATGTAACTTCCACATGAACTGTCTCCCTCTGATTCTATCAGATACTTTCAATATAAATAATCCCAGTCTTGTACATACACTTCCAGAGTTTAGACGCAGAGGAAACACACCCACACTGCTTTCATTTCATCAGGAGAATCCTGATACCAAAGTCAGCAAAAGGAAGTACAAGAACGGTGAGTGAAAAGCCAAACTCCAGCCAGACACAGTGGCTCACACCTATAATCCCAGCAGTCTGGGAGGCCAAGGCAAGAGAATCTCTTGAGCCCAGGAGCTTGAGACCAGCCTGAGCAAGAACAAGACCTCATCTCCACTAAAAAGATAAAAATTAATTGGGTGTAGTGGCAGGTGCCTGTAGTTCCAGCTACTCGGGAGCTGAGACAGGAGGATTGCTTGAGCTCAGGAGTTTGAGGTTGCTGTGAGCTAAGCTAAGGCCTCTAGCCTGGGGCAACTGAGTAAGACTCTGACCTTAAAAAAGAAATAACCAAACTCTTCTAAACAGTGTTGCTAAAATCCAGCACCACACATTAGCAAACTTGCTTCTGAGTGGTTCAAAAGGAAAGGCTGTGGTTTCACGGTGGGACCTCTGTAAGGTTGTGAGGACATTCCCTGGCAGAGAGGGAAGGAGGGTCTGGGTGATTCTCAGGGGGTCTGTCCACCTCCCTGCAGGACCTAAGTATGGTGTAGGAGCTTTGTAGACTCTGAACTTACATGAGGGAGAAATCAATAGTGGCAGCGACCACCCAGCGCTGCCACAGTCACTGCCCTTGGTCCTGCACTGACAGTGGCTAAGATGGGTATAAAGTGAGACAGTAGGTTTTATACATGTGATTCATCAGGCCACCAAACACCAGCCCAGTGGCCGCTTATCAGTTAAACGGTATTAACTGCCCACCCAGTGTTGTCAGTTGAGGGCAGGATGTCACGTGACGGGTGGTTTGGAATGCCTTGCCTTCTGATACAGTTTGGGAGCTGAGCAGACAGACAGTAGTCACTCACGTGGGCACCTGATTGCTAGGGATGCTCAACATGAGACGAGATGGGCCGCAGTGCGGATCACCTGAGCCTTCAAAGGGGCGTCCTTTGAGGTAAGCAGCGTCTCTTTTTGGTCCTGATGTTATTCCCCAACTCCATCCTCCTGGGAGCTTTCAACACTCCCCCTTTAAGACAGGAAGCTCAGCTGAGAGAGTTCAGTAATAACTGCAAAACCCCAGCTTCCCCGTGTAAGCACTCCCCTCACCAGGGGTCGGCTCTTATCAAATTTGGCTTGCATTAAGGATTCCCTCTCCCCTGTAGAAAGCCCCTTAAAAAAGGTTTCCACTCCTGCTTCTAGGGATCGAGAGACTGAGGTGTGAGCCCACTCTAGGCTGGGCGGACCAATAAAGGACCCTTGCTTAATTTGGACTCAGTGTACTGGCATTTCTCTATTCCATTAGCTTGGGGTATAACACTAGGACTGACACATGAGGCAGGGGGCTGGGTCAGGGATTGCAGCCCTTTCCTTGGGTCAGGCACTTGTTCTAGGCCTATGGCTCTCTCCCCACAGAGACCTTTGATCGGGGAGGTTTTCAGAGACACCCGGGGTGGGGATGGGGGTAGCGCGTGTGTCAGGAGTCCGGGCATGACGTAGAGGTCTCAGGCTTTCGGGAATCTCTGTCCCAAAGGAAGCAACCTCTTTCTTGCCCCAGATCCATCACTCATCAGCGCTGTGGCTCTGCAAAGTCACCTGGTCTGTCAGTGCCCTTGACCATGTAATAGGAGTCCCAGCCCCTGCTCTGCACTGGGCGGATGTGGGACTCACAGGAGATGATTCCAGACACTCTCCATGGGACATAAGCCATCCTACACCACACTGCCCACAGTGAACAGTAAACCTCATCAACGCTGGGGCCACCCAGGCCCCCTCCCTAGCCACCCACTAGCAAGTACCTAGCTTGTTCTTCCAGACGTTTAATACTGGAAAGATAGCTGAGCTTTAAATAAGATAAACCGGCCATTTTTTCCCTTACAGTGCTAACAAGAAAGCTCTACTAAAATGTTCAAGTGAGTACAGAGAACTGAGGGCAGAGGGAGCCCACAGCCTCCTAGGCCATTTTGTCCCCATGTGGGCTTTGAACCCTGGCCTCCCACCCACCAGCCCCCCACCCTGCTCTTTTGTCTTTATCATTTCATCCGTGTAAAGGCATTTCCCGCACTGTCTGTCTCTCAGGTATTTCAAGGGCACACCAAAACCAAGACCTTCCTGGAGCCCAGTTGTGATTCAGAGAGCAGCTCTGCTGGGAGCCCAGTGAGCAGAGGGACTCGCCAGCAGTCTGAGCTCCCAGTAAATTATGATCCATTTCCCGGCGGTCTCCTGCCAGCAAGATGTCAACGGCTGTCTCTGGTGTGAGTGCACATCCCAGGATCACACCTGATGAGCCCAAAGAGAAAGTTCTCCTCCTTCAAAGACATGTACAGCCCAGGCCAGCAGCAGGTCAGGAGAAGGGGCCTCCAGACAGTGCGGACTGCGCCTGGGCAGACTTTGGTGCTGTCCCTGGGGAAATGCAATGCTTAAGTTCATTCAAGAATAATGATTGTAGGGATTTTTCCAAGTCCCAGGTTTAAGACAAATCAATAAAAAGTGGATTCCTGGGAGCCAACAAGTGATGCTTGTTGCTTTGGAGACTAAGGAAGGGGATATGAAATCAGAAAAAAATTAAAAAAGGAATATGTGTCTTTTCGAATGCTGGCAACACAATTAAAAGAGCTATTGTGTCCATGGCCTTTGAGTAGAATGTTTGTTAATTATCTTTTCTTGCACTGCTGTTCAGAGACTGTCTTTCCCACCCGGTCTTCTCTTTCCTGCCTCTGCCACCACCAAACACCACAGCCATGGGATCTGTTTAATTATTACCTCCGAGAGCTGCTGGGCTGGTTTTCTTGCTGACCTTCAGCGCAGCCTGTCTGGGACACAGCTCTCTCACAGGGCTCAGACACTTGGCCTGGGGACCAAGTTCTCCTGGCGTGTGGCAGGTGGCAGCTGAGAAGGGGACCCTCTCCCTCTGCACTGGCAGGGCTTCAGCTTACAGCTTCACGTTTCTGTCCCTGTGACTCCTGGTTTAATGACACTCCCCCAGTTCAGTAACTTAAGACCTCAACCGCAGTGTGATAGGGCTGTGACAAACTCAGCCACTCCTCTGGTGAGCTCCAGAGCTGGGATGGCCCTGCAGGGAGACCTGGGAGATAAGAGGGCTGTACCTTCGTCCCTGGGCACAAAATTGTCAATGACAGAAGCTGACTGAGGGAAGAGTTAATAATCCCGAGTGCTCCCTCGGCCAAGGGAGACCCCTGAGACAGCTCTGCTGACATCTGCTGGCTGATGACACTCCAGAGAGAGTCATGGCTGCACAATGTTCCATCCACCACAGTCCACCCTCTGTGTGACATAAACCCCAGAATCATTTACTTCAGGAATCCCTTTGGGCTCTTTTTCTGGGTGATAATATCATTGGAATGAACTATAGGCCTTGCTATGACAGCTGATCTCAAAGTGTCACTGATTCCAGTTGTCCTCCCCCTCCCCACCCATTCTGGATTCCCCTTGCTGTAGACTGTTTGTGTCCCCCAATGTTTAAGTGTTGGGGCTCCAAGTAGACGCGTGGCAGGGCCAGATGCAGTGGGGAT
Source organism: Galagoides demidoff (assembly GCA_963574575.1). NCBI lineage: Eukaryota > Metazoa > Chordata > Mammalia > Primates > Galagidae > Galagoides > Galagoides demidoff. The sequence continues at coordinate 22,065 of CAUYQV010006694.1, forward strand.
GGAAGCACTGAGGGTGTTGTGGCCGGAGCCAAGCAGGCATCTGAGCAACCAGGCAGGCTAGAAGGCAAATGGGCAGCCTCACAGGGCGGCTGTGGCCCCCCAGGCAGAGGCAGCCTGGGACAAGCTGCAGGGTGAAGGGCCCAGGCCAGTACTGAGGGTCTGACTGCTGCAGAGAGCAGAGCCCAGTGCCTGGAGGGGAAAGGGGAGCACAGTGAGGAGAGAGCCAGAGAGCATCAGGGAGGGCCAGGAGCAAGGGCAGCTCTGAGGGCAGGGGCAGTGGGCATGGTGGGCCCAGGGCTCCTCACTCCCTTCTCTGCAAGCCATATTAGCCAAGGGCAAAGAAAGCACCAGGGGCGCAGGCTCAGGAAAAGTCAGCTGTGTAAGTGCATGAACATTGACTGCTCAGGAGCACAGAAATCTGCATCACCTTCTTTGCAGGGTATTAAATGGGGAAAATATCATGATGGGAGAACTGCTCGGACTTTGCACTCATTTGGTGCCTATTTGGGACCTTTACTGGGCAGCTCCTGAAAGGAGAGACACTAGTGAACAGCCAAGTGAGAGAGAGTTGGTTTATCAGAGATGCTGGTATGGATGTGGAGAAAAGGGAACACTTCTGCACTGCTGGTGGGATTGCAAACTAATACGTCCTTTTTTTTTGTTTGTTTGTTTGTTTTTTTTGCAGTTTTTGGCTGGGGCTGGGTTTGAACCCCCACCTACGGTATATGGGGCTGGCACCCTACTTCTTTGAACCACAGGCACCACCCTGAAAAAGCCTTTCTTGATGATAGCACAGCAGATGCCCCAAGACAGACACGCACACCCCCAGGACAGTGTGCACGGAGGGTCCTCCAGGGTCACAGCCCTCCCCACACACACAGTCTCTACCTCACAATCCTGGGAGCACTATGCACCTCACAATTAGCCTTTTATGTCACTGGGACATGCAGGAAGCCCCAGGCCCCAGATTGGAATGGGAGACCAGCCTCTAGGAGTTCTTGGGACACTGCCATTATTGCCCAATTCCATTGGTCCCACAGGACAGAAGGCCACCTCTGCATAGGAGGATCCAGGAAGGGAATGAGCCCTCCCTGGGGCAGAGAGCCCATTGGTCTTACCACACGGCCATGGCAGCAGCATGAGACCCCCTCCCCACTCCCTGGGCCTTCCCTGAATTAACCTGAGCCCTGGAGCCAAAAGCCAGGACAGATTCTAGCAGGGCTACCTGAGTCCCATACTCCTTATCACCCTGTATTTGTGTGGGGCCCCTGGTGGTAATGACCCCTCAGGAACAGCCATCACAGCCAGTGTCACAGACTCAATGAACTCCAGAGGCGACTGGTATAACCTCCTGATGAATCCTGGCTCTGACGACCCGATGGGCAGCTTGCGTGCTGTGGAGCCACAATCCATGAACAGACCTCATAGTCAAGTGACATGGATGGATCCCAAAACAGCCTCCTAGCAACACAAGTGGCATAAGCGATCTTCTAGGCACCCCTGGAGAGGACAGGGAGCTGGAAGGGAATGTCCAGAAGGACAGTCACTCTACAGACATGAGGACAGGGTGTAATACACACCCCCCTCCCAAGTTGCGGAAAGAGACTCACTGTGGGTAGGAAGGGCCATGAGTCATGAAAGAAGGAGTGAGGTGTCCTCACCCAGGAACTGGGAGGGGGGGTGTCCCTGCCCCCCTCAACTCCCACATCCCTCTACCCCTGTTGCAGGACCTGCAAATTGAATCCAATAGACTCTCACTAAAGATTATAGAGGAAGGAATTTTATTTTAGCTGGCAGAGCCACAGCAGGTTAGAATCTAAAATGGCTGAGCTCACCTATCACCCTGTCCCTGCCCTTTTATTGGACTCACAGGTAGACAAAGGAATTACCATATTATTCCTCGATGGAAGTGTCAAATCCTGTGCAGGGTTTACAGAAGTAGAAGCAAGCAGCAAGCATTAATTTCAAGGACACAGGAAGCTAAGTTTTACAAATTCTTAAGGGCCAGTTACCATGGGGAGGACCTTGCAGGTGTGTCCTTGGGCTTCTTAGAGCAACCTTTGTTTTTTTAGACTTTACTTTTCCTGTGTATCCTTCCTCAATTTAAACACACATTTTCAGTGTTCACATCAGGGTCTCTCAACCTTGGTGCTACCGACATTTCAGGCTGGATATTCTTTGCTGCTGGGGCTTTCCTGTGTGTTGAAGGATGTTTCCAGCATCCTTGGCCTCTGCCCACTAGATGCCAGGAGCACATGCCCCATCTGCCCTCACTCGTGACAACCAAAATGTCTCAGACACTGCCCAGTGTCCCGAGGGAGAGAAGCACCTGTGATCCACTGGTCTACATGGTCACATACTTAAACATGTCCACAAATCTGAGAGATACTGGGTCAGGCCTCTGTGCCTCAGAGGAGGAAATCAGT
>CAUYQV010006695.1:0-25912 GCA_963574575.1 Galagoides demidoff
CTTGTCAAAGATCAGGTACCGGTAAATAGTTGGATTCATCTGTTGGCTCTCTATTCTGTTCCACACATCTACCTCTCTATTTTTGTGCCAGTACCATGCTGTTTTGATCACTATGGCTTTGTAGTATAGTCTGAGGTCTGGTAGTGTGATTCCTCCTGCTAGTATTATTAGTTTCTTAATCTCACCTGCATTTAGGGGTAGTGCATAAAATTCAAAATGTAGATAGAATCCAAATAAGATTTTTTTTGCTATGTGATAAAGTATATTTTGAGTTAAGGAAAAGGCTACTGGTATGAAATAGGCACTAAATTGTCACAAAATGTCTTTGACTATGGACATTTTAAGAGATTATATGCCTCATTTTCCTCATTCACAAAATTGGATAATTAAAATTATGTGCCCCTTGTTCCTAATTAAATTTGTATATAAATTATTTTACTTTAGTATTTTTTCCAGCTTGTTACTATTAATAATAATGACTAAGGTATGTTAAATGTTTACTACATATTAGACATTATTCTAAGATTCTTATATACAATATTATTGCTTCACAAAAACTCATTATTGTCATGCCCATTTGATAGATGAAGGATCTGAAATGCAGAGAAATGAATCGCATACAGTGAGTTAGTGGTAGCACCAGGACTCATACTCTGTGAAGTCTGGATCATCATCCAGGCATCAAATTTCCATACACTAAATGCTGATGAAAACAAAAGTGATGAATAGGATGCTAGATACTACTGGAATAAAACCTACTGGTTTTCTTTTTCTGACCCAATTCATGCTCCTACTATTACTAAGTTCTATTAACTGAGGCTACTGGAGAATTTATTTGATGTCACTAATAAAGCAACAGCTCTCCCCGTATCAGGGTCATAATATATGTCAAAAAGGGAACAATTACTCCTAGAAAATTAATGAGGCTACTCAAATATATTTCCTTTAAATACTGTATATGGTGGCATAAAGAAAAAAAATAGGTTAAGGTATCAGTATATTCATTCATGCTCTATGAAAATCTCATATTCACATTAATAGCAAATAATTTTATGCCAAGACTACAAAACAGGTGTTATTTACTAAAACTATAGAAACTTACTTACCCTTTTCTTGGAAAAAAGACAATAGGGGTGTATGAAGGCTTTTTATGTGCAATCTGAAGTACAATTGTGCAAATGTACTAAAAGTTATTTATTGTGTTATAGCAAATAAGATGATAACAAATGAGATTTCTTTTTGCCATCATTAGTGTTTTAATACTTATTAAGTTAAATTTTTATAACTTTATAAATGCTACTCATAAAATATATGAACATACCTTGAGCATACTGTAAAATCATTAATAAAATTATCAGAAAGTATAAATTTTTAATTATATTGCCAACCTCCTTTATGAAAGAAGCAAGACATAATATAACTTCCTTTTTCCCTTGAAGGGAAAATGCTCATTTAGTGATAATAATCCTAGCAACATTGGTCCAATGTTTGGATGGAGGCATTGAAGCAGCTAACAATTTATAAATGATCCAATCACTTCATATTAAGAAGATTTTTAACTTATTTTCAGTGGAGGTATATTGCAAAAAAAATGGGAGCCATCAATACATCTGGATGAAGAAGGAAGGCTTAATTGTAATACTGACTTCACAATATATACATAAATCAAAAAAAAATCACACATGCACCTTAAATATACACAATTTGAATTTGTCAATGATGCCTCAATAAAGCTGAGGAGAAAAAAATTATAAAAAGCAGGGAAAGAAGTCACAAGCACAACTTCCTCTTCAGAAAAAAATATTAAGAAATAAGCACTGACATAAATGACTTAGCAGATAAATTCTCAATTTTAAAAAAGTAGGAACAAATAATATCTTCTACTCAGAACTTTCTAGGGCATAACTAGCTCTGTCTATAATTAGGAGAATTGTTCTACAGTAGGTCAAATGGCAGCCAAAATCTGAATCCCAGAACCCAAAATAGAGTCAAACAAAATCAAATCAGTAGAACCATTTCACTGTCTTTCACTCAAAGACGTATATGAGGCACCTGCACCAAACACTTGCTCTACAGACAGCTGCTGGAAATATGAATGACCCGCAGCTCTTGCCCAGAATGCCTGAGTGCATATGTGTGCTCCTGTGTGTGCGCGCTCCCATGTGTGCACTCCTGTGTATGTTCGGTCTTGCATTATAATGTCACAAATAATTTATCACTAGACACATAATGCCACCACACGGGTAAGTTTGAACTACTCCTGGGCTAGCCCTGGGTAGCCTATTGATGTACAGTCCCCCAAATTCCAGGACCTGTGTAAGATCATGGTGGACATCTGGGCCCAGAATGATAAGCTGGTTCAGAACAACCAAGAGGAGCTGGACAAGTACTGGTCCCAAAGAGGAGGAAGGCACCACAATGGTCACCTGGCACTCTGCAGCACTTGGAGCTGCTGCACTGACACCATAACTTTAATCAATGCTTATCATACTGACTTCTGAACAGGAACATTCCAAAAAGAGAGGTTGGTCCAACTTGACAGCAGGGAAGCAAAATGAAAATCTGTGTGCATGGATGCTCTATTCCATGCCCTGTATGAAAGCTGTGGCTACATTTCCACCAAGCCTCTCTCTGGAATTTGAGACCTCAATAAATGCCTCTTTCCTCTCCACAGATTGGGGAAGATTCACTTTGCAAAAGAGAAGGAACTGCCTTACCCCAAACACTGGAACCCAGAGTTAGCCTTGACCTGGCAGTGATACCCAAGGAATAAAACCCCTGACTGCCTGAGAAAAACCAAGCTGTGACTGCCCTCTGCTGGAAAGGCTTGGATGACCTGCCTCTCTGATATTCTTTAGTGGGCCCCGGGGGCCTTCAATTCCCAAAACTGCTGTCTAAGCTGCTTCCTACAGCTTCAGCTTCCCGCCATGTTAGGGCTTTCTTTTCCCTAAGTCTGTACTGTTCCTTCTTAATTAGTGGTAAATAAGCCTCAGATCCTGGCTTTCCCCATTAATTAACCGAGATGACATCTCCTCACAAGTCTGAGACATCTCTCTCCACCAGTTCTATGCAACAAACCCAAAGTATTTCATCTTTGCAGCTGAGATGGGCAAAAGAAGGAGCCACCTGTGTTTGTTCTCTGGAGAGGAAAGGGGGGGAATCTTTCTCCTCTCCAGATCCTGTTCTGCGTCATTCACTGACAGATCAGCTCTCTTGGTTAACAATTTACTTAATGGAGTTAATGATAGAAAAAATAATAAAAGAAAGTCTTGGTGGTCATCAAGTTCAAGAAAACTGAGCTGGGTAATGTTTAAGTCCTCTTCCAGGACTTTCTTTCTTGATGGTACAACTTCTGGCATTGGCTTGTTCTCCCCTGGAATGTGGAGCTTTTCTTTATCTTTCTACTTCCCTGGAAACTGCCTCCCAATCACCATTCCTATCACTACTGGTTCCCGCCAAGCCAGTATTTATTCACAATTGTTTCCTCACTGGTCCTATCTCAGCATTACAAACCTTATCAATAAAGTCCAAACTTTATTGTCTAACTTGTTTTTTATCTTTCCAAATCTCAGTTGTCACCAAAGAGCACATTAAGTATCTGATATTTAGAAGGTTCTTTATACATATATTGTAAAAGATAATATCTGCAACTTATTGATTACTTTTGAGATATAATCTTATGTCATTCTGTGATGACTGACAATCCTGGTGGTCATCAAGATTTAGATTTTTTAAATGGCGTAATTTATTCTTAGCCAATACAATAACAGAGCAAGTATTCAAAACCAAATTCATCTGTTTTCAAGTCTGTATTCCTGACATTTCTGCTCAGAAAAAGTTGAGAACAAGGAAAGAAACAAAAAGAGGCCTTTGCACCCAAAATAAATGTCACGAAGTACGTGTGCTGAAGCTCGTTAACTCATCCCAAAGGGAATCCCTCAGACTTCTAATCAGAGCCTATTCAATCTAATCCTAATCACAATTCTAGATTATCTGCTTTCTAAATCCATTCCAGATAGGAAACAGTGTGTTGAGAGCAGTGAGCAGAATACGAGATGTAATTAACAGATTCAAGGCAAGGAAGAAACATGAAAGCTGCAAAAATTAGTCTCACAAACTGCAAAAAAAAATCCCCCCAGGGTAGGACTACTTAGTGGTAAATAGCTCTGCATTCTAGTATTAGGTTAATATAATAATTCACATTCATAATTCTGATGATACCTTTTTATGACCCTTATGTCTCACTTACAATAACTCCATTAGATCTTCCAAAAGGCAAGAATAAGCAGCTACATGTTCTAATTTGGAATTTTTTTCTTAAAGATAACCTTCTGCTTTAAGCATCCCAGTGCCATTGTTGGAAAACAGTGTTTTCTGCCCAACATGAAAATTGAATTTAGGAAGACATTTGGGATTTTATTGTTGAAGACTAAAGCTCAAAAAGAAGAAAAACAAAACAATGTATTATTTAGCAGTACACGACAAAAATAATTTTTTTTTAAAAATTTGACGTTGTGCTTCCATCCAGGAGGGAAAAGGAATAAGCAAATAACCCAATTTTTAAATGGGCAAAGGACTTGAACAGACATTAACCAGAGAACCCCATGCCAATAAGCCACTGGGCACATGACAAGATACTCAATGTCATTGACCTCACTGAGATACCACTTTGCAGCCACTTAGACAGGCATAATAAAACAGACAAACAATTGCAAAGGTTGCCAAAGATGTGGAGAACCTAGAATCTCATACATTGCTTGTTAGAATTTAAATTATTAGTATAGCCACATTAGAAATCTTCTTTCCAATTTCTTTAAAAAGTTAAACATAGACTTAACCACACGACTTAGCAAGTCTGCTCTTAATTGTCTGTACAAGAACTTATGTCCACACAAAAACTTGTACACAAATATTCCTAAGAGTGTCAATCGCAATGTTCAAAAACTGGAAATAACTCAAATATCCATCAAATGATGGATACGAGAAATGGATAGCCACAGAATGGGTAATAAAAGAAGCTGAGCTTAATAAAAGAAGCTGAGCACAAGGACACCCCCTGAGTGATACTATCTATGTGACTGCCCTAAGAAGACTAATACTATGTATAGAGACAGAATGTAGATCACTGGTTGCCTAGGACTAGAGGGGGTGACTGTCAAGGCACACGAAGTTTCCTTTTAGAATAACAGAAATGTTCTAAAACTGGATCGTGGTGATCATACAACTCCGTAAATACAATAAAATTCATTGGAAAGTACACTTAACATGGGTGAATTGCATGTTATTTAGATTATATCTCAATAAAACTGTTTCTTTTTGAAAGCATAAAAGATTTGAACTTTTTCCTCCTTAACATTTTAGTCACCTACCCACATGCTCAAAGTCCTTACGAAATATTTCTTAATTAAAGTAACACATAACTGTGCTGTTCATTCCTTCTAGTTTGCATAAATGTCAGGTGAAAGGAGAGGCTTAATTATCCACAAATTACTCTCATTATCATCCCTACCAATTTAAACAACCACGGTGTACTTATGAGTAATGTGACTAAAAATGTGCCAGTGTGCAGTCCCACTGACAGCAGGAAACAGCAGCCATGTCCGTCATTAAGTGGGCATTTCTAGCTTGCAGCCCCACCTCTGCCTTGGGTCGTGCCAGAATACGTCCACACTTTTTATCTTAAAGTCAAAGAAAGGACGTTGACAGCAGCTGTTTTATTCAAAACATTAATCAGAAAAACAAATGCTGTATGATCTCACTTATATGTGAGACTTTACAAATGCAGACTCATAGAAAGAGGGGTGGAATCGTGGTCACCAAGGGGCAAGGCAGTTGGGGAAATGGGGAGATGTTGGTCCAAGGTACAAACTTTAAGCCATAAGATGAATAAATTCTGGGATCTAAACCTAACCCACAGTATAGTGACTACAGTTAATACTACTGTGTATTTTACTTGAAATTTTCTAAGAGAGATCTTAAACATTTCTACCACCAAAGAAAGGTAAAAAAAAAAAAAAAAATTATTGTAATCCATCAGTTTTTTCTGACTCACCTTTAAATGTAAATACTTCCCCAGGTGCAGTGGCTCACGCCTATAATCCTAGCACTCTAGAAGGCTGAGACAGATGGATTGCTTGAGCTCAAAGATTCCAGACCAGTGTGAGCAAGAGTGAGACCCCTATCTCTACTAAAAATAGATGACTTAGCAGGTGTTGTGGTGGGTGCTTGTAGTCCCAGCTACTTAGGAGGCTGAGGCAAGAAGATGGCTTGAACTTGGGAGTTTGAGGGGCTGCTGTGAGCTACGATGCCATGGCAGGCTACCCACAGCAAAAATAAATAAATATGTACACCTACAGTCCATCCATAGCTGAAGATGGAAAAGTAGATGAACATAGGTGAGTACGGTAAAATCCTCTAAGAATACAGTTTAGCACGAAGACATATTTGCTCTATGAAAGTACTCATTTGATTCCTAACGTAGACCCGGGCAAGGTTTGAGGTATTCTGTGCTTTGTATTTCCCCAGAGACTCAGGTGACTATTTCCGACATAGCTGTTTTTAATGGTGACACACTATTTAAATTTATTTCAAGGATATTATTGCTCCATGGGGCTTTCAAGTGTTGTTGTTGTTGTTGTTGTTGTTGTTTTAAGGCTGTTTTGAAAGCCGTTAAGAAAGAAAGGATAAAAGGAACTTAAATGCTTTTTTTATCCTTCTTTATAGAGCAGGTTGTCATAGGTTCTTTCTACTCTGTAAAATGAAAAAGTTATTTGGGGAAACACAGCATAGACTGGCATATTTTTCTCCAATTGGTAGTGTGTTGCAATGAGACCAGAACTGTCAGACCAAGGCAGAAAAGCCATTGAGAATGCATTAGCCCTGAAATGCTCACAGCCGAATTTTCTATTACTGGTGGTACAGCAGGAAAACACAGCAGTCCAGCAAGGGCACAAAATGAATTATTTCCCTTTTTATTTATCACTATTTTGCCTGACGCAACTGACTGGCATGGAGGAAACAGCGTTGAAGAATTCTTTGCTAGCTGGTAGAGTAATGTAGATTGCGTAGACGCTGCTGATCATCTTCTGTGTGCCCCGGACTGCATTCATTTTCGTTGTTCAGGAACTTCTTTTTGCCAAATTATCTTCCCCTTCCATCTTCTACTAAAAAATTCTATTCCTTGGAGGCTGAAACCAAGAGAAATAACATTAGTGTGAAAAATGGGGAAATCTGAATAAAATCTGTAGATCAGTGAATAGGATTGTATTACTATTAATTTTTTAGTTTTAATAACTAAAAATGAGGGAAAATTGTTAATAAGAGGTGAAATTGAGTGAAGCATATACAAAAACTCTGCGTACCATCATTGCAAGTTTAGGGGAAAAATAATAACGCCTAGAGGTTCTTTGTTGGAACAGATCTCTGTTGCAAAAGACAGATAAACAAGAGAAAAGCCAACAGAAATGTATTGACAGGTATATTCCAAATACACATGGGAAACACTCAGAGAATGAGCAGTTATCAAAGAGGTGACTTTGAATTTCTAATTACATAACAGCTTCAGCAAACAGCAGTAAATTATTAGAGAGGTGACAAGACAAAGGAAAAGAGCTTAAAGTCTCTCTGGACAGCAACTTGGGGAAAGGCAAATAAATGGCAGATAAAGGGTAGTCAGAAAAGTTGGTCTGTATGACCTGCTCTCCAGCCTGATAAGATCTACAGCTGTCCTCAGCAGTTAACCTCTGCTCTCCCTGGTGGAAAGGGGAGCAGGATGCCTTTTGTCTTTGTAAATCTGTGTTCTGCTTTAGCCAAACAGAGAGAGAGCAGAGAGCTCTCCTGTATCGGTTACTTCTTAATTGCCTTCAGCTCAATAGTCCTACCTGTGCTGGGGAGGCATATTCTAGTCTCCCACACAAGTTCTCTGTAAATTCAAATATACAGTCATATGTTGCTTAACAATGGGAATACATCCAAGAAATGTGTCCTTCAATGGGTTTAGTACGGTGCAAACATAGTGCATTTCACACCTAGATGGTCTAGCCTGCTACACCCCCAAGCTAGAGGGTACAGCCTCCTGCTCCCAGGTTACACATCTGCTCAGCGTGTTACCATACAGAATACTGTAGGCAGCTGTAACACACTGGCAAGTATTTATGTCTAAACATAAAGAGAAAAGTTCAAGTAAAAATACAGTACTATAACCTTGTGAAGCCACCATTGTCTCTTGTTGACTAAAATGTCATTACACAGTATTCCAAATAAAACCACTTAAAAAAAAAAATTCTTCAGGTGAGTTATTAAACTCAGAACAACAAAGATTATCATCATATGAGCTTGTTATCAGATATAAGCTTCCCTGTGATGCCTGCGTTTACACGCCCAGTGAGAAGTAACATTTTATAATATATGCTGTCATGACCTTTATTTTTCTTACAGTGCATATCACATTCTAACTTTTATTGTTGATATACATGTTTAATCACACTTATTAGGAAGACAACCAGAAAAATATGAATTTAAATCCTCATTCTACTGACTTCGGTCAAATGACTTACTCTCCCTAAGCCATAGAGTCTTCATCTAAAAAGGTGAGGATAATAAGTTAACTATAAGTTTTTGTGACGATTACATACAAAGATCTTTGGACAATATAGCTCAGGTTCAAGATCTGTATCTCTTTTGTTGTTCCTATTACCATTACTACTAAACTAATTTTCTTGGCACTGGGACTGTCTTACAGAAACCTGAAATGTAGAAGCTTAAAAACAGGTGAGTGAATTGAAGATTCCAAAGTACAGTTTTTTGGGTTTATATGTTTGTCAGACATTCTCATTTTACTCAATATTCTACCCTAGATCATTATTGTCTCCTTTATAGAGTTTTCAATTCTCAAAAGGACACATCTATATTCTATCTAACCCAGTGGTTCTCAACCTGTGGGTCACGACCCCTTTGGGGGTTGAATGACCCTTTCACAGGGGTCGCCTAAATAAATCCTGCATATCAGATATTTACATTACAATTCATAACAGTAGCAAAATTACAGTTATTAAATAGCAATGAAATTAATTTTATGGTTGGAGTCACCACAACATGAGGAACTGTATTAAAGGGTTGAGGCATTAGGAAGGTTGAGAACCACTGATAACCCAACCCATTGAAGTTTCTTTTTCTTTTTGAGACAGTCTCAAACTATCACCCTGAGTAGAGTGCCATGGTGTCATAGCTCATAGCAATCTCCAATTCCTGGGCTCAAGTGATCCTCTTGCCCCAGTTTTTCCCATTTTTAGTAGAGACAGGGTCTCACTTTTTGCTCAAGCTATTTGCTCACTTTGGCCTCCCAGAGTGCTAAGATTACAGGCGTGAGCCACCATGCCTGGCCCCATTGAAGTTTCTTATCAACTACAGCAAATAGAAAAGGCTTTTCCCCACAAAGTTGTTGAGTAAATCCCAAATGTTTCCCTTTTCTATTTCTTCTCTAGGAGCAAGACTTCACCCACCCACTGCCAGCTAACTGGTTTTGTCACATTCTGGGGCCTGTCTTTACCTCTTCTGGGGACCTTACTTAGACCTCACAGTGCTTGCCCAGTTTTGTTAATATTGCCATTCTCAAATTACAAAGCAATCTTCATTTATTCCAACTCCATTCTTGCCTATGTGCTTTGGAACTTACAAAATATGGATCGCACTAGACTGAAACAGGATGACAGCTTCACTTACTTTTATGGAATATTCTGAAACTATCCATTAGCCTAAGTTTGGTTTTTCTCTCTTTCATTCATTCTTTCATAAGGGTTGGTTGAATGTTGGTACCAACCAGCCACTAAGCTAGAGATTGAAAATATAAACCGGTGGAAACCACAGTCCCTGCCCATAAGGGAGTTCAAATCCTCTAGGAAGACAGACTCGTGAACAGCTCATTATAATGCACCTGGAACCTGCAAGGATGGAGAGCTTATGGAACATTAGAGGATCATAGAGGAGAAGTCCAAGGTGGAGAGAAAAGGAGCGTCCCAGCAGGTAAGGCACCCTCGGTGGGATGGCGACTGAAGGGACCCTAAGGCACTGGTCTCAGTGGAGCTGCCAGGCACATTTATTGTCATCTACAGCAAATAAGAGAAAAGGCTTTTTCTCCACAAAATGGTGGAGTAAATTCTAAATGTTTTTCTTTTCTATATTTCTCTGGGAGGCAGGACTTCACCTCTGACTGCCATTAAAAATACCGATTCCTGTCTTTTTTAATTCACTCTTGTAAATTCCGTTTTAAGTGGCCTGGGGTGTTGCCTAGGCATCAGGACTTTTTAAAGCTCTACTATTCTGAAGAATCAGTAGAAACTAACTTAGATGAGGACAGGAAGGTGGGAAAGGGCAAAGGATGAAGGTCTCTCAAGCAGAGAAGAATATGACAAAGGCACTGGGGCAAAAAGAGCTTGGGGTGTGGTGGACAGGGCAAGTGTTCCAAGGGCGTATGGGGAGAGTGCAGCCCGCAGCGGTGGTGGGGAATGGGGCAGGGAAGGGAGAGGGGAGGCCACTGTGCTCCTTCAGGACAACAGATTGGGGGCAAGGAAAAGGCACGGTCAGACTTCCATTGATTATAGCTGACTTACTCTGCTAGGGGAGAGGTGGCAGCAGGGTGAATCAGGAAATCTGTGCAAAGCACGATTAACAGTATAAGGAATAGGTCATGCAAAACTCTTTAGGAAGTCAGATTATACAGCTTCCAGTATTGTTTGGAGGTGGTGAGTGAAATAAAAGAGAAATCTGGTGAACAGGTGGATGGAGATTAATACCTACTGAGATAGTGAAGATAATAATAGAAGTAGGTTTAGGAGGAATATAACATGCCCAGTTTGGAACACAATGCATTTGAGATGCCTGGGGAGTGTTCAGGTGGATATATTACGTTAGGCCACCTGGTTCAGGCTTAAAAATCAGTGAGAATATTGACTTTGGCTCGGTCAAGGTTACTCTTGCTTTGACTTGCTTCTAAAGCATGAAATAAATAATGCAAAGGTAAGGATGTGACTGGCCAGTACGGTTCCTCCTTATCCCCCTTTTACCTTAAGAGATGCATTGCAAATAGACAATTTGCTATGTAGACAATTCACCCTAGTGGACAGACCTATGGCCCTGTTGGCCTTTGCACTCTTAGCCACATCAGCACCCAGTAACTTATGGTTACATGTGAAGCCACAGGTCTGCTATTCCAGAAACCACATCACAAAGGTCTAACGTTTAAGTTCTAAGCCTTGAAATTCTTGCTGTGTTAATACTGGGGAAAATATCTTCTCAGGTCAGTTTGGTAATGTATAACTCTTAGGTTCTTTATGTTACATCTCAATAGCCAACATTATTTGGTTCAACAGCCAAATAACCTAAATAGCCAAGGATATGTAGAGTCAGGCAGATAAGGACCAAGTCTCCCTACAACTTCAGCGCCAGGACACAAACGAAATCTCAGACCAAACTCTGTAGCACAGAAAGATATTTATTAATGTTCTCACTATCTATTCCCTTAACAAACCACCCTAAGACTTAGTGGGTTGGAAAACAATTTTCCCATAGTTCTGAGGTCCGACTATTGTCAGCTTAGTGGTTTCTTCCTGGGGTCTCTCGGGAGGCAGACTCAGTGGGCATCTGAAGGACATATTGGACTCAATGTCCAAGATGGCTGCTCACAGGGCTCATGTTCGATGCTGACTTGGGCTGGGATCTCAGCTGGGGCCAAAACACTGACGCAGATCCTCCCCCATGTGGCTTGGGCTTCCCACAGCATGGTCTCTGGAAACCACTAAGCTAGTTCAGGGAAGTGCCAGAACTGGCACAGAGTCATTTCTGTCATTTTCTATCACCAGTGCACCTGCAGGGCTTCTCCAGAGTCAGGGGATGAAGAAACAAACTCCCATACCTTGATGGGAGAAGTGCAAGGTCACATTGCGGAAGATTGTTTAGTCTTCCATGGAAAATGCGATCTGCTGGCTGGCTGTGGACAATACAATCTGCCACAATTAGCAAACAGGCACAGCACAGTGCCTGTGCAACCCAGTCCTCAAGAGTGAGGAGAAATAAAGAAGGATGAAGTCTCAGGCCCTTGTCCTTTTTCCTGCTCTAAATATACTTTTCATCAAAAGCTTCATCTGAGGCTAATGCAAAGCCATCCCAGTAATAGGATTTGGCTGCTATCGTATTTCATTTTGTTTTGTTTACCATATGGTATAAAAGAAGCCTGAGATCTGACTACCTGAGACCCATGGAGCATTTCAGGGATCTAGCTAAGAACATCATCCCAAAGTCTCCTTAAACTCTTGTACTCTGTGCCAAGTTGTGAGTATCTCTAAAATCTTCAGCACAGACCAGACATGGAGGCTCATGCCTGTAATCCTAGCACTCTGGGAGGCCAAGGCCAGTGGATCACCTGAGCTCAGGAGTTTGAGACCAACCTGAACCAGAACAAGACCCCAATCTCTACTAAAAATAGAAAAAAACTATCCAAGCATTGCAGCAGACAACTGTAGTCCCAGCTACTTGGGAGGCTGAGGCAGGAGGATCACTCAAACCCAGCAATTTGAGGTTACTGTGAGCTATGATGTCACAGGACTCTACCCAGAGTGACTGAGTGAGACTCAGTCTCAAAAGAAAAGAAAATGTCAGCATGTACACATTTTTGCACTGTACGCGGTAGTATTTTAAAGTAATATGCAGATACCAGAACAAGGTGATAGGAATTTGCCATATATTTTTGCTCAGGGGTTTCCAAGAATAAATTTGTTCCTCACCCAGCATAAATGCCCAGAAGAGCACTGGATATGAAAGACTGAATCTTTGCAGAGAGCTAGAGATTGGAGTTTTTGATTCAGTAGATATCCACATATACACTTTAAAGCCATTATTTTACTTATTTCAGAAAAAAAATGAGACTGGATAAAATAACTCAAAAAGAATGAGCACAATGAGAAAGGCATTGGTTAGTGCCTTGGAACCAATGAACAAGGCTCCCTCGCAGGAAGGGGGTAGAAACAGTGTAGACAATTTCCAGAAAGAGTAGTAATCGGCAATTTTAAATGCATGGCAGAGGCATTCTAGTCAAATCAGAATTAAAATGTTTTCATGGATATTGGCACTTGGAAGTCCCAAGTGATCTTAGCAAATACACTTTCAATGAATTATGGTTAGAAGGCAGATAGCCAAGGCATGAGAAGCGAATGAATGCAAGGTCAGGGAGTGAAGACAGACTCTGTAAGGATGATTGGAACAGAAAGACAAGAGAGAAACAGACAAGCTCAGGAAGGTCAGGCCATTAAAGGACAATTTGTTGACTAGGAGAAATGTGAGTATGTTTCCAGGGTGAACTAAGAAGAGAGAAAACACTGAAGATGCTGTAAAAAGAAAGACTTTCCTTATCAAGGTTTCAGAGAAGAAAGGGAAGAGACAGTGGTCAAGGTTAAGAAATTGTCTTAAGCTTAAGGGAAGAAAGACAGCGGTAGATAGATGCCATTACACTTGATCTCAGCCAGAAGGCCGAGCAGCCATGGATGCTATTTACAGTGGCAAGATAATTGAAAAACTTACGAATATTGTATTTAACCTTATTAATTTTTTTCTCTTTTTTTCCAATAAAATGGCCAAGTATTTGTGTTCCCTTCCTCGGGGGCATCTGCGTAGTAGAAGCAGAAAGTAGGGGATTCTCGAAGACAAACTGCCCCAAGTTTCCATGTTTGAAAGCTGAAACCCATTGAGGGATTATACTAGGTCATTCCTTTGGGGAGGAGGAAGGGAGCTGAGTAACTTTAAATGGAGAGGCTGAAATAGAGAGGAAAAGTAATGGGATTTCCCTAAAGTAGGCAGGCATGGAAGAGTCAGCATGTCTGGGGAGAAGCCCATATCAGGCCTCTCCAGTGTCTCAAAGTGTCTGAAAGATGGCTGAACCTCCAGGGGGAATGTATTTGCGGCCATACAGGGATGCTGGACACCAGGCGCAGAAGAATTCTCTCCACCTCTCAGAGAACAAGCAGATGACAGGCACAGAATAACGGAGCTGCCTGCCTTCAGGTTGCTCTACAGTTTTGGACCTCGAGGTACCAACAGCAACCACAACAGACAGAAGGCTCCATGGACCAGGTCCCACATGAGTTCTCCGGATCCTTGTACAACCTTAGGACAATGATATATTGAACTTCTCTCAGTCCTGGTGATTGGGAACTCAAAAGCGAGTTTAATTTGTAATATAGTTATAAAAACACAGGACAAAAATGTGAAAGGGTAAAAAGTTCATATGATCTACTCCACATCTGCCTTGAGTACTGCCCCAAAGTGTAAAGGAAGTTTGAGGAAATTCATTATAGAGAATCTTCAAATATACTTTTCAGAAAGAAAGTAAAATGTTTGCTAAGATTAATTGGAACAGAGAATGGATGGAAAGCATGTGGAAAGTTTGAATGGAGGAAAGGCTTTTGAAGTAACAGAGGAAGATTCTCACCCAGGACTGTCAGGCAATGTCCAAGGCCCAAGGGAGGTTGGAAATCAAAACCTTTTAGTGGTGTTAGTCAGACAGACGATGTGGTTGTCCCCAGCAGTACTGGGCCATTCTGGCATAGAAGTAGAAAGAAAGATTTATTGATTTCTTCTGAGCTGGGTTTTACTGAGAGGACACAAGAGGAGGAAAAAGTGCAAAGCAAATAGACATGTAGATGAAGGATTGTTTTTCATCAACTGTGATTTACAGACCAGCCTGGGAAGACAGGTGGTCACGAGGGAGTAGCTCAGAGGGAAATGCAGGAATTAAAAGCCTGAAGTTTTCTGGGGGTTGGGAATGGATTTTAGGGCTGTTTAGGTTGGATTTGGTTTGCAGTGGAAGAGCCATGCTTCATTCACTTAAAGCCCAGCCCAATAAGCTAAAGGCAGTTCTCCAAGGCTGTCCTCTAAAAGCGACTCACAGACCTGGACCACCTCTGTCGTATAACTCTGCCCAACCTTGGAGATCTTCCCATCCAACCAAGAGAAAGGAAAGAGAGGATGTGCAGCCCCCCTATTCACCCTTAACCATCTCAGATGGGAAGGGACACATCATGGCCACTTACATTTCTATTGACAAGGACACAGTTTCAACCTAAATACAAAGCAAACGTAGACTTCTTGTGTCCCCAGAAAGAAGTTATGTGATGAGATAAATATTGACACAGCTACAGCAGCGGGAGAGAGGACATGAAGATTTCTAATATAAAACAAGTTCGTGCAAGGACAAAGTGCCCAGGAATGTTTCAAAGTTATTGGAAGGAAGATGTTTGAAAAACTAAGAGCTAAACTGTCAGATGGCTGGCTGGAGGGGATGCTGCAGTGTGCTGGCCTGTCCCCTGGGCTGTAAGCGGTCTTTGGAATTTCCTTGGCTGAAAAGAGGTTCAGCTCTCCCAAGACCATGATCCCTTAGTCCCATATCCAGTGACTAATTGACATAACTTGATAAATGCCTGACTCCTTTGCCTCAACTTGGAACCACTCTGAAAGGCCATCCTCACCTCACAGGTCCTTTTGGGGTCTCCATTGAGAAATCGCTTCTCCTCCTGTTCAATTCTCCTGTCTTTCTTTTGCTTCCACAAGTGATGATACCAGAAGTAATCCCCAGTAAACCTCCTGTAGGCTAATCTGCATCTCAAAATCTGCTTTCTGGAAAACTACTTGTAACAAAAGTCAAGATCACCTACATAATTTGTGGTGCCCAGAGAAAACTGACACTGCAAACACCTTGTTAAAAAAAAAAAATGAAGAACTTCAGGATGGCATCAGCTAAGCATCCGACTATGTGATGGGCCCTGCTAAGCACAGAGCTCTGGGTGACACTCTAGGGTGCACATCCATAAAGCTGGCCCTGCAATAATCCACGCATACTTGGAAATTTTCAGTTGCAGAAGTTTGGGGAGATGGGTCTGCTAGATACCCCAGTGTGAATGAACAAGGCAAGAGTTCAGAACATCAGGTCTTTGACAGAGAAGGGATTCTAAAGGCTCCAGCTACATGCCTCAGCTTCACAGCTGTAGAATAGCCAAGTCTGGAAGCAAAGGGCAGCCAGAAGAATGCCAGTCCCATTCATGGGCTTTGGCCCATGAGATCTGGAAGAACAAGTTGCTGCATGGAGCAGTAACTTTTGTCAGGAACCAAACTTGTGTCAAGACACTCATGAAGGAAGAGCATTTTGACCAACAATTATGTGTCCTTATTACAGATGTACAGACCTTATCTCAGAAAAAACACTGGCTATAGTATGATTAATCTTGTTCAACTGCATGGTTTGGCGTCTGTTTTCTACATTGATACCGTTGTAAGAATTGCAACTCCATTTCCTCAAAGTTTTGACACCTGGAAGTATGAGGATGTCTACTCTAATTGGCTTTGGTCCATTCATCTGATAAACCACTTCCATATAAAAGACCAGTTAATTTTTCTTAATACAAAGGGATTTTATTTTAATTACAGGACTGTATTGAAGATGGTAGAGTCTTAATTATAGGGGAGATTTTGGAGATAAGTGTTTTATTTGCTCTCAAGGACATGCTTATCCCAGCTTCCTCTCTCATTTACTTTTCAGTACATCTACAATATATTGAAACTGTAGCTTCTATGAAAATGCTATTAAGCTAATTAACAGACCAAAACAGTCTGTATAATATTAGAATGTTGCCTTTGTGTACGTTGTCTATTTACATTCCAAAATTAGCGCCCCTGTAAATACCTTTGCTTGGCCCAGACCACCAGTACCTTTGTGAGAGAGGTTAGGTGAGTAGCAAACATGATTTCCCATCATTCTGAAGATGGAACAATGTGACCAACAACTAAACAACCTGTCCAAGGCCACTAATGACAGGAACCGCGGCAGTGCCTAGAATCCCAAATTTACAATTCTCTTAGCTAACATCCATTGTGTGTGCCTGGCAAACTTCAGTTTCTCCTCCACCCGAAGGGAGGGAAAAACAGTTGATCTTATTTCCACCACAAGAAAAGGCTTATTTGCTAAATATGCTACCTGAAATTCATGCAAGGTTTTTTAACTGGTACTATGGAAGTCACCCATGAGCTTACAGTATTTGAGTGCCTATGAATTGCATTCTTGCAAAGCCTGGGGTTGCGTTTAATTTTTTATTTTTAATCTGGGGCACATTGACATCATGTGATCCTAATAGGATGCACTGGGAAGGCAATGCTAATTGTGTAATATTGCTGCAGAAATGATCAACAAGAATGTAATGAGAAGCAATCAGACAAATCCCGATAGACAGATGCTGGGGAAAGCAACGGGCCTGGACTTTCAAAAACGTCAGTGTCACAAAAGAGGGAAAAAGGAGACTGGGAAAGTGTTTTAGATTAAAGGAGACTAAAGAGAAGTAAAGATCCTTGAAGAGATCTTTGATTTGAAAAAAGATTCTGGCAAAGAATGTAGTTGAGAAAACATGGGAAGTGTTTGCAGGCTATCTGCTCCGTAGTATATATTAATGATAAATTACATGAGAGTAGTTTTGAATAGTAATCATGAAGGAGAATTTCCTTTTTCTTATGAGATACAGGCCAAAGTATTTAAGAGTGAGAATCTCGCATGACATCTGCAACAAATTCAAATGGCACAGCAAAGTAAATTGTGTAGCAAAATAAACAAATACAGAGAGAAAGAGAGAAATTTAATACACATTAGTATTTAATGTGTTCCGAGTTTCAATTTTGCAAAGTAAACTGCTAGAAATACATTGCATGACAATGTGAATGTATTATATTTAACACTACTGAGCTGTACAGTAAAAATGGCCAAGATGATTTTCAAAAGAGAGACAAAAACAAGGATATAACATGGCAATAAGCACTACAGAGGCACATACAGTAGGTAGGGAGGGTGAGGAGCACCCACTCACTGGAAGGGAACATGGAAATGTGTGCTGCCGAAGGTGGCATGGTGAGTGGGGTGGTCAGAGGCTGCCTTCCTGGGAAGTGACCTTGAGTGACATTTGAGCCACATGAATAAACGAAGGGACAGTGTTCCAAGCAGAGGAAATAGCAAATGCTAGACTGAGGCAGTTCATGTCTGACGTATTCTAGAGCAGCACGGAAGTCATCATGGCTGCATGAGAGTGAGTGCGGGGAGAAGGGACTGGTGGTGAGGCAGGGAAGACACCCAGGAGGAGACCAGCACAAAGGATGCAGAACCTGGACCGATTTCATCAAGTTGACTTTTACTCCAAGTGACCTGGGAAGGCTTGAGCAAAGGCAAAGGCAGGCAGAACAGACCAGAGCTATGAAAATAATCCAAGAGAGAGATGGTGGTGGTGTAACAGGGTGGTCGAAAAGTGTTGGACCGAGTCGTGGCTTCGCCACGTAACCACGTGGTTGTTCCTTTCTGGTCTCAGGTGGCCTATGCTCCTCGAACTTCTAAATTTATCTGTAATCTGCACAGATACACCCCCAAAATTTACCAATTTACCACATCTCAAACCCTTTTCATTTAATTACCCTACTTGAAAAAGTAAAAACTCTCTGACATAAAACATAGCTTTAAAAACCCCAACTTTTAGTCATAATTATAATCCAGGATTAAATACTGATAGAAGTCCCATCAGTCAGAAATGGATGTTGGTGAGCTATCACTGCTAGAAAAAGCAAGCTAGACCCTTGAAATCTCCTAGGAAACATTTGTCTCAAACATGACAAAGGAAATAGAAAGTCCACACTAACGTCAAACTCTGACTCGTACATAGTCAAGTTCAAAAATCCAGTTCCCTCTCTAGCTTTCCCAGCATTTGTTCATCGAGCATGTTGTATTCCTGACATTGTCCCTCCCAGGGAGTGATAATGGTGAGAGGAAAACAGATTGAGTCATTTCAAAGCCATTTATATTAAATGTTTAGCTAAAAGTTAAATAATTCTAATTTAGATGGCAGTAGTCTTGGCATATTTAGAGAACCTCCCAAGACATTTAAGGAAATAACATTTTACTGTAAAAAATTGCTGGATAATTTTTATAACAACCCTAAACCTCTGCGGTTTAACTCTACAAAGATTTATTTCTTGCATTCACATAGAGTCCCACACGTAGATATTCCTTACTGTCCCTCTTTCCTGGTGATGACTCAGAGATCCAGATTTCTTCCCCATCTCATAGTCCTCCATTGCCGGATGGACAGACAGGGAAAGATGCTTTACAGCCAGATCTAGAAGTGGGAAAAATCAGTTCTATTCACGCCACTTTAGCCAGAACTCAGTCACATGCTCACAAATAGCAGCAAATAGGGCCACAAAAGTAGATTTCTTTCCTACATAAAAGGTGAATGAAACGATGTGGTGAATAGACAATACAATGTTGTCTGCAATAATTTCATATTATAATCCTCGATCTATTTTTGTTTAAATCTATCCACGTGCAAAGCACACTCCTTAAGGATTCTGGCCTTACCAAGAATCATGAAGATATGCAACCCAAAATAAAATCTAAGTTTTTCTTTCTGAAATTTCCCAGGAGAAGATTTTTAAAAACCTTATTTAGTTTGTTTGGGGAACGTTTTTCCATTTCCAACACTTAGTACTTGGAGCTCTAAGTCCTCCAGCTCCTCACAAAATGCCCGCAATCTAAAACATCACGGCTAAAAAGGAATTTCAGGGAAGGTATTTTGGAGCTCTCCTGCATGAAAACTGAAATATAAGAAGGTCTTTCACATAAGCTAATGAGGAGAGGCCAAAAGACAAGAGGTTAACACCGGATCAGAACGAGATGTCCTTCAAATCAATATTCCTTTTTCTTCAAACTTATTTACGTTAAAATATTTCACAAACCCAACATTATAGAGAATAGCATAATGAACTTCTGTGTATGGTAATATTATCAGGCTTTCACATTTTTGCCTGGGTAGTGAGTATGAAATAGTATCTCTGTGTTTTAACTGGCGCTTATCTGACGATCAGTGAAGTTGAGCATCTTTGCACATCTATGTTTGCTGTTTATGTTTCTGTTCTGTGATCTGCCAACTCATATCCTTTCCCCATAGTTCTATTTGGCTGTATCTATTATCTTCATAAATTGTTGTACTAATAGTTGGAAGTATTTGTCTAAATTTATTTTGAAGTTATTCTAAAAGTAGCATAGAAAGGCCAGTCTTTCTCTTATTCTCTGTAGTAAATCCACTCTAGCCCCAAATCCATATCCCCCACTCAGCAAAATAAAACTGCATACAACCAAGGCCACCCTTCTGAAGGTCTGGCAATTGCAACCCCGCATTGCTAGTACACAGTGCAATATCAAAGCATTCCAAATGCACCAGAGCACCTGCCTGGGAAGAACTCTGCTGGTTATCATTTTCTCTATTTCATTATGTTTCCAGGGAAACGTCAATGCACCATTGATATTTCAACAGCCAATATAAGCTGGAATATAGATGTCTGTTACATGCTGACATGGAGTCAGAACCTTAACCTCAACATATTAGGGATGACTGTTCGCAAAAAAGTGTTAGTAAAATCTAAATAGAAGAGCCCCATACTCCAAAGGTGCATAATGCAAACATGATTAAATTAGCAAGTGTTTATATTTTATTAATGCCATTGGAAGCCATAGTAACTCAGATTTCTGCATTCAAAAATGCAAAAAAGGCAGGTGGCACTGAATACTTAATAAAAGCAGTTGCCCTGTCAAAGTCTCTTTCATTCTCTTTTCACATGCACAGGGACCGTTTTATATTTGCTTTTCAGCGCCAGCAGATAATTCAGTAACATATTTGTCTTCAGGCCAAGTAACTTGTCTGATGAGGCAACATCTACCTAGCAGATGATTGAATCACATTACCTTAGCCCTGTTGCAAGAATCCTGTTTTTAGAAGACAAGTTTCACTTTTGAAAGCAAGATTTAAGCAGACGAATAGCAGGGTCAAAAGAAAATACTTTATTCTTACAGATAGCAGTATGATTTGGCTGCCTAAGGCGACACAAGAGAAGCACCCTCGCTGTTCTGCCTTTGATGGTACCATGGGGAAGAGGGATGAAACGTGGATGAAGCCAAAGCCCTTTTGCTCATCTGTGTGCATCAGTGTCTCTTAATAAGGAGAAAAGATAAGGACGAGCTTATTCTTAGAGGAGTTTCAAGTTCCAAAAACTCCACTTAGATGTGAAAGGTACAAGGGAAGCCTGCAATTTGAACTGACAGGTGCGAGTCACTGGGCTGCCGATGCGCCTGTGAATCTCTTATTGATCTTCCCAAGACTGGGTTTCCTCCCACAGCACTCCAGCCTCAGCACCCTCTGCCCCTCTCCACTGAGAAGGGAGAAGGCTTGGACTCAGTGACACGGAGCCTGGAAACCCTGAGCAGGGACAGCTGCTGCCCTGGGACTCACCAGAACTCACCTTGGTGGCATAAGGGCTGCTCCCGCTCCACGACATTACTCAGTGCTGGGCTGATGCCAGCTTTATACCAGCAATCAAACAGGAAGTGCTTCAGGAGAAAAGGGACTGGGAAATCACGCCTGCTTTCACCTCACTTCTTTTCCAGAGGGCTATCTTTTCACTTTTACCGCTGGTAAGGCAGCACTTTTATCTGTTTATACTAGTTTGCTAGGGCCGCCATAAGAAGTACCACATCTAGGTGATTGCAACAACAGAAATTCATTTTTCTCATAGTTCTGGGAGCTAGAAGTCCAAGGAGTCGGTGTCAGCAGGGTGGTTTCTGCCAAGACCTCGCCCTTCAGCTTGTAGGTGGCCGTCTCTCCCAGGGTCTTCCTGTGTCCCTCCCTCTCCACGCATCTGAGTCCTGAGCGTCTCCTTGTAGATTAAGACCCACCCATATGACCTCGTTTTACTGAAATTACCTCTTTAAAGACCCGATCTCCAAATGTAGCCACATCTTGAGGACCTCCAAAGAATGAATCCTGGAAACACATAATTCAGCCCCTAATAATTTTCAAGAGACTTTTTAAATACTTCAATGTATTTTAAAGCAATGAATTTAGAACTCTATTTTATTACTGCAACATTATGAAAAGCGTTCCTCACAATTCCACTTCTTCTTACATTTCTGACTTTTTGACTTCCTCTTCAGATATTTTTTTCATCCCATCAACTAAAGTTACACTAGTACCATCACACCAGGAGATCATGACAATACCCTCCCATCATGCTCACAGGAAATCAAACACATCTCTTTAATTTACTGAAATAAATGCACTTTAAATACTCACTGCACCATCCCTGTCCGTAAATGCATGCCCGTCCACCAGAAGACTGCAACACCTCTGTTCCTTGGGGATCAGGATACCAAACATTTTCAGCACAGTAAGTTAGCTAAAGCTAACTCTTCTGGATTCTGTTCATTATTTTCATTTTACTTTTCACATTTTTTTTTCCTTCTAGGGGTTATAAGTAAATGAAAGAATAGCTACTTATCCAGAAAGCCTGAAATGGATCCATTTTTCCAGAAATTATTGTTTTCCTGAGAAGTAGAGCCCTAAGTATTTTTTAACTTAATAAGCTTCTCCACCCTCACAGTTCCTACCAAGAGAAAATAAACAACTGTCATCGGGTCTCCCACTCTAACTGGATAATCTGACAACTGTATTGCAGCCAGTCTAACTAATTTAGATAACTAAACCTGACTTAGGCTCTGAATGCATCGTCAGAAAAAGACAACCACAGGAAGTGTTTTAGAAAGTGCTATGTAACTCAGCTTTAATCACGGCAAGGTAACTGGCATTTTACCTACTGACTCTGCTTTAAACTTAAAGCAAAGAATAGGAAGTTTAAAAAATATCTATGAAAATTTCATTCCTCTGAGCTGATACTACATCCTGTTTTAATTTTCTTTATAAATCATGATTCTTGGCCAAGCATGGTGGCTCATGCCTATTATCTTAACACTCTGGGAGACCAAAGCAGGTGGATCCCCTGAACTCAGCCTCAGCAAGAGTGAGATCCCATCTCTACCAAAAATAGAAAAA
Organism: Galagoides demidoff; assembly: GCA_963574575.1. Taxonomy (NCBI): domain Eukaryota; kingdom Metazoa; phylum Chordata; class Mammalia; order Primates; family Galagidae; genus Galagoides; species Galagoides demidoff. Next base: position 22,950 of record CAUYQV010006695.1, read on the forward strand.
TTAGCTGGGCATCATGGTGGATGCCTGCAGTTTCCAGCTACTCAGAAGGCTAAAGCAAGAGGATCATTTAAGCCTAAGAGTTTGAGGTTGCTATGAGCTATGACGCCAGAGAACTCTACTCAGGGTGACAATACAACTCTGTCTCAAAAAAAAAAAAAAAATCATGATTTCTGCTGGAATAAAACAGTTTTCACTGTTTTCAACCTACCATTCTTTAGTAGGTTGAAGGGCTAATAAATGCCACCATTTTAAACTTATGGGCACTTTGCCAGGAAGGCCCATCAAAGCATTAACCTTAAAGAATTTGTCTCCAGATAGTCATATGCAAAACTATTTAACATATAGGAAATGTGTGTAACTCAGATTTTTATAATTAACATTTTTTCTTTTCCACTTATAATTTTATAATTTCTCCCTTTCCTTTTACTTCAGATTAGCCAAACATTGACTCCAGATATCTACTCAATTACTTAAATCACTTTTCTTGAAACTACTTTGTTAAAAGGTTTATGATTTGTGGCATGCTGAAAGGATCTACGAGAAATTTCTTCAAAATGAAGAAAGCCCTTAAACCTCACATTACTTAAAAAGAACATATTAAAAGAGCACTATGTCATATCAATGTGGGGTTCATTCCAGTAATACGGTGATAGTTCAAGACTATAAGATGTGTTTAAAATATCTGATTAGAACTTTCAAAATACCTCAAGATTTGACAAATAACCGGAATCATGCTATAGGGTGAAAAACTGAACAGTGGTTTTTAACTACAGCTTCTTCTCCAGTCTTCCAGAGTCTGTAGGATGGGAGTGAGGACAGTTGGCAAAGATATAGTTTGAAAATATATATATATTAATCTATATGTTGTTTTCAAAATTTCAAAAAGCACCAGAAAGCAAAATTGGACAGTATTGCCTTCAGTGTGAGATATGCAAAAAAGATAGAATAATAAGATACTTAGAGGCTATGGCTTTTAAAAAGTTGAAAAATACTACAGTAGTAAAATTTGATTAAAATCAAAATAACGACAAGCCTGCTTACTTCTGGTGGGCTTGGAAATGTTAGACAATATATAGGAGAACCTTTACAAATTAAGCACCCAAGAGAGACTGTAACACACTGGTCAACATACAGAAGGTGGTCAACATAAGGAAGTAGGCCTACTGTACTGATACTACATGTGGTGCATGTTTGATCTATAAAAATTAGGTCAGCTTAAGGAGGTGGTCGGTGTAGGAAGGTGGTCAACTATGGAGGCTCCACTGTATGTAAAACGTAAATCAAGGATATACCATGTATATGAATGTATACATATGCAATACATGTGAGCAGAAAATTTCCACTATTGCAAGTAATGTATTTGTCTACTTGACAACTCAATAAATGCTCCTGGAAAATTACTAGAACTAAAAAGAGGGCTCAGTAACACAGATAGCTAAAGCATAAATATACCAAAAGAATTTAAAACTTGCCTTTGAAAACAATAATCAGAAAATATAAAGAAAGGAAAATACATTATTCATAGTAACAAGATAAAAAAAACTTGAACAATTTAATTTTTAAAAAATCTAGCACTTATATTATTTTTTTATTCAGTTAATTAAGTTCTTCTTTATTAGTAGTTTGCTAAAGTTTTTTGGGGGAGCCAGGCTTGAACCCACCACCTCCAGTATCTGGGGCCGGCGCCCTGCTTCTTGAGTCACAGGTGCTACCAGCACTTATATTATTAAAACTCTACTAAAGGACTTGAATGGAGAGACCTATGTTCTTAAATGGTAAAATGTAATAATGCAAAAATGTAAGTTTTATCTTAATTTAGGAAGCTGATGCAATTCCTATAAAGATTCCAGTGGAATTTGGGAAGGGAGGAGATATTGTGCATAAAATTATTTTTAAATTCCCCTGAAATAACAAACTTACAGGAGGGGCAGCATCTTACTTCAGGCTGCTATAACAAAGTGCCACAAACTCAATGGCTTATAAACAACAGAAATTTATTTCTCACAGTTTTGGAGCCTGGAAATTTGAAATTAGTATGACCAGGTGAAGGAACTTTTTCAAGTTGCAGACTGCAAACTTCTTGTAGTCTCACGTTACAGAAAGAGAACCAGGAACCTCTTTGAAGTCTCTTTTATAAGGCCACTAATCCCATCTGTGAGGACTTCACCCTTATGACCTAAATCTCCTCCCAAAGACCCTCAGAAACTATCACCATGGGGTTAAAATTTCAACATGTGAATTTTTAGAGAGATACAAATATTCCATCATAATAGGCAATTTATTTCTGAAAGAGGATAATGAGGCTGAGAATTTTCATACTAGACATTGTAATGTATAAAAATAAAATCATAAAATAATGCACAAAACAATTCAGTCCAGGTTTAGTCAGAGAGACACAATCATAAAATAGGATTTCATATATGATCAAAGTTGTAACTTAAATCAGTGTTAAGAGATTTATTAATCAATAAACTTATTTTTGGATAACTGCATAGGCACTCCAGGGGAAAAATTCAGGTGAAGCTTTATCTTTTGCCAAAACAAGTTCCATAAGGAATGGGCAATTAAAGTAAAAAAGGAAAAAGTAGTTTATAAAAACAAAAGGCAATAAATATTTTCATGAGCTAAGAAGTTAAAAATGTACAGGGGTACAAGTGAAACTCTCTAAGAGTAGAATCAGAACGTTTTAAAACTATAACTGAGAAAATGACATGAAGGCTGTGTTGATCAGTTTGATGGAAGTATTTCAGATTGCATGCAAAAACCTCACACTGTACCCCAGAAGGGCATTAATGTACATAGTTACCATTCAATAAAATTTAAAAAAAAAAAAAAAAAAGAAGTTAAAAATGGTTTTTAAATGTGTCAAAAGGCTGATTGATGTTGACTCACAAATTTTTTAAGGAACAAAAAGTTTTAAAACCCTCTGAGTATATACACAATGTAAGAGAGAAGCACAAAGT
>CAUYQV010006696.1:0-22468 GCA_963574575.1 Galagoides demidoff
GGCTGCAACCAAAAAATGGCCGGGTGTTGTGGCGGGCGCCTGTGGTCCCAGCTACTTGGGAGGCTGAGGCAGGAGACTCGCTTGAGCCCAGGAGCTGGAGGTTGCTATGAGCTGTGATGCCATGGCACTCTACCCAGGGGGATAGCTTGAGGCTCCGTTTCAAAAAAAAAAAAAAGAGAGAGCAGGCTCTAGAACAGCCCCTGTGGCTCAAAGGAGTAGGGCACCAGCCCCGCCCCATATGCCAGAGGTGGTGGGGTCAAACCCAGCCCCGGCCAAAAAAAAAAAAAAAAAGAAAGCAGGCTCTGGAGTCTGAGTGGCTGCATTTAAGACCCGCTTCCACAGAACCCAATTGTGATCAGCCTCTTGGTGCCTCGGTGCTACAGAACAGTGTCTAAGGACAGGAACAATAACAGTACATACATCAAGACTTACTGAGGCATAATTAAAATAATTCATGTAAATTGGTTCACACAGCGCCTGGCTTAGTCACTGCTCAATAAAAATTATCTATTTTTATTACTCCCTGACAATACCTTACAGGGTAGTTTTAAGGCTTACCCTACGGCCAGCTGGACTGCTTGCCGTCTCCATGGACACACTGCTGGCTGTGTCCTCCTGAGCTTTGTTCTTACTGTTCTCAGTCTGGACCATCCTACTGCTTATTGTTCCCCCTGAAGAAATTCTCTTTCCCTCCAAGGCCCATCGCATTCTGATCCAGTTAGCCAATTATGGCTTCTCCACCCACTGCTCTTTGTTTGCAATTGTTTTATTATACCCATTATATTAACCCTGACATCCATTACAGAAATGTACAACCTCGTTTCCTTCATGGATAAGGACTGTGTCTTACCAGCTTATTTATTCTCTATAGTATTCAATAATCTGCAAAGACTCATACTGAAAAGTCCTCTGTTGGATTTGGTGGGTTGGTGGGGGGCAGGTGTTTTGAGATAGAGTCTCACTCTGTGGCCCAGGCTGGAGTGCCCTGCTGTCAGTCCACTCACAGCAACCTCAAACTTCTGGGCTCAAGAGATCCTCTTGCCTTCGCTTTCACAACACCTGGCTAGTTTTTCTATTTTCAGTAGAGACGAGGTCCCACTCTTGCTCAGGCTGGTCTCGAACTCAAGAGCTCAAGAAATCCACCTGCCTTGGCCTTTCAGAGTGCTAGGATGACAGGTGTGAGCCTCTGTGCCTGGTGCATATGGTGAATTTGAAACAGACATGCTCACTTGTGAAAGTAAGTGAATATATCACTGATTAATAGATGCTCTCTCAATGGAGTTTATAAAGATTAAATGAGATAACGCACACAAGGGGCTACTAACAAGTTATTGTTATTACCAACACTTTAATATTTCTTTTCCTCTCTTCCACCCTGTCTCTTCCTTTCGTTCTCTCCCTTCCTCCCTTGTTAGGGAAAGGGTGTCTGTCACCCAGGCTAGAGTACAGTGATGCACTCACAGCTCACTGCAGCCTCAAACTCCTGGCGTAAGTAATTCTCCTGCCTCAGCCTTGGAGTCCCCGGATGACAGGGGTGAGCCACTGTGCCCAGCAACAGCTAATATTTCTTGAACAGTTACCATGTCCCTAGCATTGTATTAAGTGCTCTATATATGTGAACTCCCTAAATCGGGGCTTAATGCGGTAACTTTTCATTCACCTTGCACACAGTAAATGAGATATTTAATGACTGCTGAAGAAAACTAGCTCTGACATGGCAAATTTAAAAGTATCGCAACTGGCCATATTATTAGTTAACCTGATAGATAATGAAATTCTTAATATTTTATAGGGTAGTTTTAAGGATTAAAATAATTAACAGTAGAATCAGAACGTTTTAAAACAATAACTGAGAAAATGACATGAAGGCTGTGTTGATCAGTTTGATGGAAGTATTTCGGATTGCCTGTGAAAACCCCACACTGTACCCCAGAAGTGCATTAATGTACATAGTTATCATTCAATAAAAAAAAAAAACCAAAAAGGATTAAAATAATTCAAGGTATGCAAAAGTACAGGGAACTTGCACATCTTAAAAAAGAAAAGTAGTTCTACCCATACTAAGAGATGAGAGCGGATTAAAATGGTATGGAGAACTTCTATAAGCCTAACACCTTAAATACAAAACAGGTCAATAATTGAACCTCCTACAAGAGCTGTGAGGATAAATCAATGATGCCAGTAAAGTGATTAGAATATCATAGTAATGAACAATGTATCTACCTAATATGTCTTTATCATGAGATAGACACCCAATTATCTAACACTGTAAACGAAGATCAAGAACCACGATGGGTGAACTAAATCCAGAGTTGATACAAATCTTCTCAGGCACAAAGTGCTCTAAATTCTTGCCAGTGGGAAAATATGGGAGGTTAGTTTCATCATCTCATTGCCCTTTTTTTTTTTTTTTAAACAACAAACAGGAACGCCAATGAATAGCAAACGACCGAAAAAAGCATCAAAAAAGAGACTATGAAAGCTCAGATAAGCCAAAAGCACATATTCATTTCCCAAAGTGAATTTCTGCAGGAACTGAAATGCCTAATTCAGCTCCCCATATGTCACTGTCAAGTCAAATGAAAAACAAATTATTAGATTTTTGTGCAATGCTTTCTTTTTTATCTTACAGATAAAATTTTAATTTGTTTTTCTGTTCATTGCAGCTTTCCCCAGTGGTAAAATGAGGAAATAAAGCACCGAGATCTGAAAGGCAAAATGCCACAGGATGGCAAACAAATTATGTTTTCTTTTTGCGGGCATAATTATGTAAGTCATTTAATAAGAATAGAAAACATATCAAAGGGATCATTTAAATAAAATGTAAAGGGAGACTTAAAGCTCCTTTAGTGAGTCCAGTTCCCTGGCATCGCATTATGAATCCCTTTAAATATAAAGATTTACAAAGCTGGAAATTTTAAAATATGACGACACAGATGGAAACTAAAAATGCTTTGCAATGATTCATATGCGTAATTCACTGCACTTATAAGCATTTCCTTTTTAAAATCTGTATTTGTAAGGGCACTAAAATAATCAGTTTCTCAAAATAATTCCAAGGCATTAATGAGATCTCCTACCAAAAAAATTACTCCCCAGACTAGAAGCATAAATATGCATGTCATCTGTTTTCTATCAGTACAATCCTGGCATTGAACGCTGTGTGTGGAGACGGTACAGGCAGAGGCCAAGTGCCGATGCCCTACAGTCCCGACGTGGAGCTGCTCATACAGAATAGCATGCTTTAAGCTTCCAGAGTCTGTTGCCTAGAAAAACTATGCAATCATGAAAGCCCTGTTAAGTGGGATAACATATTTAAGGCACTTATTTCCAAAATAAATTGGCAGAGACTGATTCTGATTGCCAAATTTAAACCTTGTCTATGAAAGACATTAAAGAAAACTATCATATATTACCATTAAAAATTTATGAAGAGAGCGGCATTTTAATATCCTCCGAGACTAGGAAGGCCATAATTTCAGAATAAATGGCCAGTTTTGTCAATCAAATAAATTTAAGCTCAACTCATTACGGCGTTCTCATCTTTCCTTATGTGGATCGGCCCTTAAAGCGTTCATCACAGATTAGCGGCATCTGCAGTTCAATATTTTACAATAACTAACAGAGGGTACAAAACGTTCCCAAAATCCCATCATCTCCAACTGGGGTATTAATTTTTAATGTCACATGGTTCAAACAACTATTGTTCAGTATATATTCTCAATGGCTGAATTAAAAGAACATACACTGAAACCGATTTTCTGGACTTCCATTCGTTGTAATAAAATTAGAATTTTTGTTAAGAAAATATTATCAAAATTTATTCACAAAATGACATTCAATACCCAGACCAATTTTATTTTTGTAGGAGTTTTTTTATATGCAATGTTAAAACTGTCATCTAGTGCTAGGATGCAATATGGTTGAAACTCTAAAAGAAACAATTAAAGTAAGAATATATAAGGATAATATCTATAAAATTAGCCCATATGATCCAATTACTCAGAGAAGCATGTGGATAACACTCTCTGGATGGTGAATTTTTCAGACCATAACTTTTCTTTCTCTTCTGCTGCCTCTACATGGATTAATAAACTGATCACGCACCTGCATCTTGATTAAAGGGCCCCCATATTTAGGTAGAAAATCTTGAGCATTTTAAATTTGTTACTGATCAGAACCTCAATTTTAAAATTTTATATTTAAAAATCTTAGCTAAAATTTATCTCTGCTGGTACTATAGACTTTAAAATTCCAAGCTTCTAAGCTTTTAAGAAAAGCATGTTACCATGGCTAACAGCACAGGCTCTGACGCAGACTGTGTTTGAACCCTGGCCCACCACTTACTATTATTACTGTATTGTTATTAATATCATTATTACTAGACTGTATTATTATGCTACAACTTATTCCCAGATACTTGAAAAATCCACTGCACATATGGAAGATTATCAAAAGAGCTGAACACAGTTTAAGTACATTACTGATCACCTCTAACAGACAAAGTCATCTGATAAGACATGTTCAAAGAGTTAAGAAAAGAAAATGAGTAACTGCAAGGAAGAGTATTTTTTATAGTAAATGGTATCAGTTTTCCTCATCCAACAAAACCATTAAGGCCTGGAAGGTTAGCAGAAAATCTGAGCAGCAAGAACGTTCTCCTCTGAAAGCCAAACTCACCCCCTGTTCATCCAGTTTCATGAGTTGCTCTGTGACCTTGGGGGTGTTGAAGGCCAACCGCAGGCACTGGACGTTGAGCTCGGGAATCACATGCTCCAGCACTTCCTTCAGGGGCAGTCCCCTGGCTGTCGAGTGCTTGGCTGTGGAGGGAATGGCGTCCTCCAAGACTGAGCCTCTGAGAGTCATGAGCTGGAAGAGACACAGGGGATGTGGTGAGGCTTCTCCAGGATGCAACAAGGCTGAGTGCACGTCACTCGCACTGCAGGCCTGGACTGTGGGCTCCTTACTGGCCTGGGGAATGACTTTCCATTGGCTGTATCAGTAGAGCACCTCCCTACATTGGCCTCCTCCTTGAACGGACCTCATTTTCCTGGACCGGACATGCACCATATGTACCTGTCGGTACAATGGGCCAAATTCCTTCTGCTGACCACTTCCTTGTGTTGACCAGTTTCTTGCAGTCCCCTTAGGTCAACTTACATAAGTTCTACTGTATATGAAAAACAAGGTCCATACTTCAGGAAGACCTAGGCAAGTCCAAAGGAACGCAAGGCCTTCTGATGATATTAAATGCCACATACAGCATTTCCTTAAAGAGATCACTAAACATCTAGGTCTTTACATGGCTATGTAATGCCCCAAGCACATAACCAGGAAATTAAGGAGGCATCCCAGCACAGTATCTGAAGGATAAGGACCCAGAATTTGGATATTATACCTTTTTGAATTACAAGAGGTAAGGGCAGGGTAAAGCTTCAAATTTCACAGTGCACAGCTGACAAGCATAAACTATTCAGACCCAAATGCTGCCACAGTAAGACAGTGATCACAGTTAGCACAGCAGCGTAGGCAACAGCACTTAAAATTACTTGAGATTTTCCCTTATTTCTTAAAATACCTTCCATTCTTAAAATACCTTCTGTTAATACCTTAAGCAAAAGCATTTCCCTCTGTTATGATTTGTCAGAGCAAAGTGAACTAGACACGAAGCCTAAAGTAGTTTTATTTTCTAAAAGTTTCCATGCTACAAGATTGTTAACATAATTTTATATATATATATATATACATATATATATATTTGCAGTTTTTGGCTGGGGCTGGGTTTGAACCTGCCACCTCTGGTATATGGGGTTGGTGCCCTACTCCTTTGAGCCACAGGCACCAACCACCCTGTTAACATAATTTAAATACTGCATGGATACATAAGAAAAACCTATCAAACAAGCTATTGGGCATTATGCTGCACAAGAGTTACCAGAGCCAGTCGGGGAGAGGGGTTCACATTGAGGGACTTGTGGTGTGTGAGAGGCGGAGGTCAGAAATGCACAGGGCAGTGGGAGGGATGCGCACTGGGGGAGGCAGGACAAGGTGAGGTCCTGAGAGGGTCTGGGGCAGAGAAGGATCAGGTGGTTCCAGGCATAAGGAAAGGCCCCGGTGGAAGAGGTGGCATTAAAAAAGGGCTGTGAAATACAGGAATGATTTCTATGAAAAGAAAACATCAGAACAGGGACAAAGATTTGGAGACAGAAAAAACCAGGGTGTGAGTGGGAAAGAGGGATTGTTACAGCTGGGCCTCAAGAGAAGGCCGGGTGGGGTGGAAACTGAGGGGGTTGGCAGAGCTGGGAGAGCAAAAGGCCCAAAACGCGATGACTGCCGCTTCTGGTCTTTGCTTGCAAATCGAGAATACCCCTAGAATTGTGGTTCGCTGTCCCAAGGCGCGGTTCTCTCAGGAAGGAATGAGCCTGATAACCGAGGCACAGAAAGACAGTGGCTGACTTCAGGAAAGCCAAAGCAGACGGGAACTGGGTGACTCATTTTTCACATCCGAATCTCCAGCGTTACTGATATTTTTGTTAATGACTTCCAGAAATGAGAAGTGAGTCCTCATAAGTACTTGTGTTCTTATGCCTAAAAACACATGGCACAGGGGGTGCCTGTGGCTCAGTGAGTAGAGCCAGGCCCCATATACCCAGGGTGGCAGGTTCGAACCCGGCCCTGACCAAACTGCAACAAAAAATAGCTGGACGCTGTGGCAGGTGCCTGTAGTCCCAGCTACTCAGGAGGCCGAGGCAAGAAAATGGCCTAAATCCAGGAGTTGGAGGTTGCTGTGAGCTGTGATCCCATAGCACTCTACCGAGGGCGACAAAGACCATCTCAAAATAAAACAAAAAACAAATGCCACAAAATTCTGTCCATAAGTAAACTGTCATGCCTACAAATGTATGTAAGGTCTTCTTCTGTTGATGTTTTGTGATGTTAATGTCTAAAATGAAGGACATTTGTTTGTACTTCTGTTATGTTAATACCATTTATAGTAGCCACTGCGGTGTCACTGTAATGACCTTGTTTTCTTTTTTCTTGATGTATTTATCAGTGGGAAAAATAAGTAACAGGAGAAACCCCTGATACAAATTACATCTTATTTCATTATGTATCTATAAACTGGTCCAACAGAAACAGTGAGGTAACTGTCCCACAAAGCCCAGGAGCTAGAAACAGGGACCAACATCCGGCAGCATTTCTATCAAAACCCTTAGGAAAAATATTACAATTAAATGACATTGAAGGATTAATTTTTACTGGAAGAAAATTACACAAAAGCTAGTGGCAATTAAATAAACATTAGAGGGAGGAAAGGAAGGAGCAAGGGAGGAAGGAAATGGGCAGAAGAGAGAGAGGGAGGGAGGGAGGCAGATGGAGGGAAGGTGATGCTTCAGGAGTCAGGCGGCGCAACATAAGGGAACAGCTCAAAGGCAAACGCTACCCTTAGGGTTTACATCCTAGTGAGGGGGATTAAAAGCAAACAAAATAAGTACATAATACAGCAGAACTTCTGTAAGTTGTATAAGATAGTGTTATTTCAATGAAAATATAGCACTGAATTGGATACAAAATAGCAAAGGAGTAGAAACTAGATCCTGTAGCTAAGGCAGGTCCCTGTGATTTAGAAGTGAAGGCCAGAAGGAAAGGAGGCAGGAGAACGAGGGAGGGGCGTTTCCAGGAGCATCAGAGCCCTGGGGCAGAAGAGTCCTGAGCCTGCCCAGAGGAGAAAGAGGTACCCCTGGCTGTTAGAAAGGGAGCCAGGAGGCAGAGGAGATGGGAAGAAGAACTGGGAAGGAGGTGTACATGGTCTCCCAGGACAACAGGGTCACTGGCTTTTTCTCACAGGGATACAGAGACGACATGGTGGACTTTGAACTGAGTTATGGCAAGATCTGGATTACATTTCCACAGGACGCCTGCTGGGCAGAAGCAAGGAGGCCAGTTCTCAGAGCGAGGCTAGGACCAGGCCTAGGTGGAGGGCGTGGGAGAAGTGGTTGAGTTACGGATGTATTTTGAAGACAAAAATCAACAAGTGTGGATGACAGGTCAGATCTGGGGGGGCAAGAGAGAGGAGATGAGTGAAGTGAGACTTCAATGATCTATCTATGGCCTGAGCAAAAGAACAGTAAGATTACCATGAACTGAACAACTGAACCTAACCACCAGTGGTGATGGACATCTGACTTGAACCTTTGGTTAATCCAGAGGCTAAGGAAACAGACCCAAGGGACGCAGCTGACTGGAATGAGTCAGCAGGAAAAAGACAGAGCCCTGTGACCAGAGAACCGGAGGGTGGCACAAGTAGAGCACTTTGGGCCTGGACAGCGAGAGGGGAAAGGATGAAGTTGTGTGGTTCACAGACCACAGCAGGACTCAGAGCAGACTTTAATGTTGCACAGAGAGGCTGGATGGGATGTGGAGGGCCCGCTCGCAAGGCACGCTGAGTAGGGAAGCTCCTGGAACCAATGGCAGGATCCAACAAAGAAAGAGCAGCCTTAAAAACCTTAGCCTCTAGCGTGCAGGACACAAGGGGCATGTGGCAAGAAGATGAATTTTTTTGAGACAGAGGCTCACCCTGCTGCCTGGGCTGGAGTGCCTTGGTGTCAGCCTAACTCACTGCAACCTCAAACTCCTGGGATCAAGAGATCCTCCTGCCTCAGCTTCCTGAATAGCTGGGACTACAGGAGCCTGCCACTACACCTGGCTAATTGTTCTACTTTTAGTAAGGACACGGTCTCATTCTTGCTCAGGCTGGTCTCAAAATCCTGAGTTCAAGTGATCCTCCTGCCTTGGCTTCCCAGAGTGCCATGATTATAGGCACGAGACAGGACACCCTGCCACATGAATTTAAATGGATAAAAACATCATAGAAAAGGAAAAATATGACAGGGTTCAATGAGAGTGGTCTTGGGAAGGAAAAAAGAAAAGAACAAGACAGACAAAAACACTGAGAAATAAGGTAACTGAGGGTAACAGGACTCTGGTAGGACCTGCGAGTCAAGACACAGCAACTCCCTATACACACACCCAGATGCCTGCAGGAGACTTTCCACTCCTTAACCATTAGCTCTCTCGGGGAGAAAACGTATGTAAGAGCCTGTTAGTCCATTTCTCTCTGGCCACTATAAATAACACAGTAGATATTAAAGTCTTGCCTTTAAAAAGCCTATTTTTAATTTCCCCAGAGTTTAAGCTTAGGGACAATTACTAAGTGAAGACAAACCCTGAAATTTGCTTTGCATTCAATGGGGGGAATGAAGCCAAGTGCCCTATTTAAACTAGTTTCAAAACTATTATTTTCTAGATAGCTCAGGGGAGTATCGGGCTTAATGCATAACAAAAATCCTAAACTGAATTAGGAGCTGAGATACAATAAATTGATAACTGGCCCAATTATAGATGCTTAGAAAAAACATGAAGAAACTCCTAGTCCGAAACTTGCTCATGAGTTAAAAAAGAAATACCCTGAAGGTTATTTTCTTGATTTTTTGACTTCTTTTTTAACCCAAGATCCATTTTAAAATAAAGATTCATATACTTATGCATATTTTGATTCCTAAAGAGCTCTCAGAGCCTGTTTCATCACAGTTAGACAGTGCCTGGTTCAAACGGGCTACACTCTAGGTCTCAGTGAGTAGGTCCAGGAGATTGTAAGCTGGGTCATCTTCCCTCTTCTTTGATCAAGAAAGGACCTAAGCGACAGCTCAGAAGAGCAGATTAAGTCTTCAGTGGCCCCTCTTATCTGTACCCTGGCTCCTCAGCTGGCTCGGTGCCTCCTGTTGGCCCAAGCAGGACATGCAGTGGGATGTCCTGGGCTTCTGCAGGCTTCAATTTCCTTGGGCTGGCAGTTGATATGAAGCCAGAGAAGTGGATGCAAGGTGGAGTCTTGAGAAGCTGAGCTGAAGCAGGACAGCTGACCCAGCCTGCTCAGCCTTCCCCACACCTGTGATTATCAAGTTAAGGTTTCACTATGATCGTGGGGGATGTTCATTGCAGGAGACTCTGCGGGGTAGTCACACAGAGACAACGGGTGTTGATATAGCAGTAGAGGTTACTTTAGTGATATCTTTTCTCTGGTGATTCTCTTAGATTTTTTTTTTTTTAAGTAAAATCACCTTTTTATTGTTTAAACATTTTGCATTGTTAGAAAGGAGTCTACTTTGATGTTACTTCCTATAAGACAAACTTAAAATTTTCTAGGTTGGTTTCCTTGTATTTCATTATAAAAATTATTAGAATTGTAACCGAGGCAGAACAGAATTGAGAGGCTACTCTCATTGCTCTCCAGAATCCCTGGCCTTCTGACCAATAAAGCTTGTGGGACCTGAAACCCCATCTCTGCATATTGGCTGGAGAGTGACAGGTGACTGGACCCTCTTCGTCTAGCAACAAATAGACATATCTTTCCCTGAGTCAAAACTCCCATTCATTTATTGCATGTATCCAGAGCTACATGGGAAGCACAGATTCAGATCCACCTCCATCAATGAATGTCTTGGGTTGGCCAAAGACACCTGTAACCACGTGCTATCACACAAACGGCTCTGCTAGTGCCAAGCCTCTTCCCCCACTTCTGTTAAGCCTCAAACCTCTCTCATTTGCAACTTACCTCACTAGTTCTAAAAATTATTCGGTAGTTGTATGGAGATCCATTTTCTTTCATTTCTTCTGGTTTCTCTCTTCGAATGCTCACAGCCACTGGACCAAGATTCTCATCAGCCCCAAAATAGTTCCAGTGTTCTTAGGTAAAAGAAGACAAAACGGAGTTAAAAAGTTTCCTAACACTTAGAAAATGTTACATGAGGCTTGTTATTTCGGATCATCACTCGGAAATCATAGCAGTAAAGTATAAACATTTGACAAATATTACCATTCTTCAGTAAATTGTAAAAACAAAGACTTGCCAGCACAGGTTTAGTTCCAGAGGTTAGGTAACACTGAATAGAGGTGGCCTGTGGTGTTTGTGTTTTCTACAAATTACTACTCTACTATTTCTGAAAAGGATTTTCTGTGTTCTCCCTATATTCCACCATTGGAACAGGCTACATTGCGTGTACTTTCTCGTCTAACAAAATGTTCATGTCAGGGCTTTTTAGCTTATGTTAAAAAAAAAAAAAAACCCCAAACCTACTGAGAATAGAGTTTGAAAAGAGAGGGATTTCCCCCAGATTAAAAAAGATTTTCCTGGATTGGAGAGAGGGTAAAGGAATGTTTCTGAGTCACTGAGCTGACTCTCTGTTCACAGACAGCCCACGTAAGATGGAGAAGGGGCTCAGAGGACAGAATTCCAAGGTGCTCCAGGGAGGCAGGACCCAGCGCTCTGAGCCCTACACAGAGCAGCCAGGTGACTGGTGAGCCAGGATCCTGGCCTCCAAATCCTGTACTGCCTAAGGTCCTCAATCTTAGCAGAAAGCCTCCCAGTGACTAGTGTTGAATTTACCTTTCTCCTGGCAAAAAAGGTCAGTATCAAAATTAAGTTAATTTGTAGAAAATGTTTAAAAGTGATATTTACTATGCGTCTAAATACATCTTTAAAAAATTAAAATTGTTGATAGGTCCATGAGACAGAGAAGAGAAAGTTGATAAAACAGGAAAATATGAAAAGCTAGAGATGTAATTTTCAAACTTTTCAAACACTTTTACCTTGTTCTATTTCAATTACATCTGATATCACTAAATGACTAAGTTGTGACATGGCACGTTATTCTCATATGAAGTGAATATTTGAACATATATGTTATTTCCATACAGAAGATGTAAGTATTTGAAAATCTATGAGAATAATAATAATAGCATCACAAGTCTAATCACATAGTTCTGAAATTTAAGTAATGCATATGAAAATACTTTGAAAGTACTATGAAAATACTTCACAAGTAATGCATATGAAAATACTTTGCAAGGCATGGTTACAAAAGATAGTTATAAATACTGAGGGCTGTTTAAGAATATTAACATGATCCATGGAAATTCAAAATAAGAAAATCACAATGCGAATATAAGCAACAAACATCTCATACGGACAGCTGAGAAACGAATTAATAGAAGTCCCTAAATTCATATATGAACACTCACATACACCCTTAAAGCACAGCACATGAGAATCACACTCAGATTATTCACTCTTATTTTGCACACAATTCTAATCAAGCTTGGTTGTCTGGTCTTCAAGCCCACAGCTTTGTATCAGAGGTGTTGACTATTCCACATTGACAAAGTCCAGAGTGTGGGGCTGAGATAAACTTGCAGGCAGACAGCAATGTGTCAGGACAACTGACAACCAGACAGGCAACAGAAAGGGAGGAGAGAGAAACGGTATCAAAAAGCAGAAAAGAACTTGAAGAAAAACAGGACAGCAGTCTGGGGCCACTTACTGAAGGAGCAAAGAGCTTAACACACTTCACTAACTTCAGAGGGTACTTTGATACAACAGCACAGAAGGATGGTGGATGCGTTGGACATGAGCATGATCTCTGATGAGCATTCAAGACCTGTCCCTTACGCTCAGAGACTCAGCTGAAACCGAATTTCTAGAAACTCTCTAACACAATCTCACATACCTCAGGAAGGGCAGGTGGGATGGCTGTTCTCAGCTGCGGGAGAAATTCACAGATTCACTGCCATCAATTCACCGCCAGTAACATCAAGTTGTCCCCTTCCTCAACTTTCCCTGGTCAGCTCTCTCTCCACAGCAGGTATTGCCAACATTCCCTGTTCTCCCTCAACCTCCCCCTACCTACTTTCTTCTCACTCTGGGCAAATGCCAAGACAATACGTCTATTATCACAAAGGAAATCAAGAAGCCATTTCAGAAGCAAACTTTCTCCTCACCCACGCCAACTCATCTGCACCCAAACTCTCACTTCCTCTTCTCTCCATCCGGGACTCTGCTCATTCCACTGTTCCAGATCACTATCTTCCACATCTCCCTCTCTACGTGTTAATTCCCATTATCATTTAATCTCCTTTATATATCCACTCAGTCTAAACTCCTATCACCCTTCAGAACTGAAGAGTTACCACCTCTTTCCTTTCTTCCAGTGGAAACTTCTTGAAACAGCAGCCTGATTTCTCCCTTTAGAATGATTGCCTTCCGACTTACATTGCACACAGGTCACCAACATTAACACAAATGGTGTTTTTGGTCCTTCCCTTGCTCATACCCCATGGCATCTAACACAGATGGTCACTGCGCTTGTCCTTACTTCTGGTCCCTAGGGAGTCACCATCTTCTGATTTTCCTAACCTCCACTCTGGCTGTTCTTGCTTAGTTTCTCTTCCTTTTCCTATCTAAATACTCCATCCACACTCCAAACTTCAACCGCCATCTCAACATTGACAGACCTCAAAGGTGCCCACGTCCATGCCATGGACCTACCTAATGGAACTCTGTCCCAGAGGAACCCATGTAGCCGTTTTGCAGCTTCAGTCCAGCAACTGCTGCCACATTCACACAGCGGCTCACGCCAGACCCAGTGCCATGCCCTGTGAATTCGAGTCCCTAAATATCTCTCCATCTGTCCCCCTTTCCTCTCCCCTGGCTACTGATTTGTCCTGGTCATCACTTGTCTGAGTGTTTGTGATGGTCTTCAAGCTGGTTTGTTTTTACCCAGATTGTGCACACAGAGGCCGTAGGATCCTTATAAAATGCAAATCTGACCAACCACTACTCAGCTTAAAATCCTCAGATTCTCAGATACTTTTCATGGCTTCCAAAGGTCCCCAGAATCTGTCTCTAGCCTATCACTTCAGCCTCAACTCAGAACTTACTTTCAAAATCTCAACTGAGAACCACCTAAATTGAACTTCTCTGTCAGTTGCTCAAACTTACTATGCATTTTCTGATGTGGGAAATGCTTCCTGGAATAGTCTTTCCAAGACTCCTCTAACTGGTCAAACCTTCCCAGCTTTTAGGTCTCATGTGACCACTTCTAACAGAGGGACTGAACACTGGAACAAAATGTGAGCGTTTACTTTGCATATGGATATTAATAATTTTAAAGTGTCATGAATTCATAAAAACATAAATTAGTGATACCAAACATTTACTGTATCTCAAAAACAAAAATTTAGAAACATGATAAAACAAAAATTTACAAATGTATAAAATATAACTCAGCACAAACATTTCAGTATTACTGGGAGAAAAATAAAAAGTGTTATTTTAAAAATGCCACATAAAATTAACTAACATTAAAGACTAAAAGAAAGAAAACTTTGTTAATAAGAAAAACTGTAAAATTAATGATCATTTAAACTTTTTTGGGGGTGGGGGGTGGGTGGGTGTCTTCATCAAAATCTGACTATTTTTCTATGTAAATGTTCCCAGCTGCTAAAGAAGCCTATTTTTATGTGGGGAGAACTGTGATGGGATAGTTATAAACCAACTTCTAAAACTTTCTTCAGACTCTATCTTCAAATGAATCCATCCCTGGTTTGATAATGCTAATAAGATCTTTCTGAATTTATGTTTATGCAGAAACAGTAAGGTTTTTTTTTTTTTTTTAAATTCAAAAAGGGCTCTAACTATTATTTCCAAAGCAGCTTCTCCAGCTTGTTTTCATCTCCTCAGTTCCACGGGCACAGATGGAGATTCTGGTCCAGTTTCCTGCATTGAATTCACTACTATCACCATCTAACTCTGAGTATTCAAAAAGTCTTCCAACTTGAATAAAAATAATTTTTATTATAAAGGCCTCATTTTTGGTCCCCTGCCCATTTATTTTCTGCTCCTGAGGATTATGGAGATAAATTCTTCCCCCATGAACATGAGTTTATTCAATTCAAAACCCTAATGCAAAGTGTTGGAAAAGAGCTTGGTTCAGCAAATCACCTTGAATTTTTGAGTTCTTAAACTTGGAACTCAAGACAAATGATTCAGTGTTTTTTTGTTCGTTTGTTTTTTAGGTAAAACAATAGGCTTTTAGTAATATCCCTCAACGCTGGGCTGACTAGGGTCCTTCCCTTTCACTGGCCCGCACCCCCTCCCTTCCTCTGGGCCCAGCCCCTGCACAGCACGGCCAGACTCGCCCCTTGATGTAGCCTTTCCCTCCAGCCACCTCCCTCCTCTCTGCCTGGTGAGGATATCCATGAGCCGCAGGGATTCTTCCAGCCAGATTCACGTCTTTCATTGGGAGTAGAAAAATGGTTGTGGTGGTGGTGGTGGTAATGCGTGTGGGGGAGACACAGAGGTGGCAGGTCAAAGGAAAGCCAAGAAAGACTTAGAAAGTCAGAGGAAGAAAAGGGGAAGGGACGAGGAACTGGAAACTCAAACACTGTACAAAAAGCTGCTGATGGATGAAGACGGAAGCTGAAATACAGATATTACCTCACCAAAAATACTATGACTGGAATGCCAAACACCAACACAACAATCACCATATTAGAGTGAGATAATACAGAGAGTCAAAGCACTCTGCCAAGCCCTCAAACATTCACATCAACCATGAACATACAGGCAGGCATTTCCTTCTTTTTCCCAGATGCAACAACCCCAATTTAGAGAGGATAAGTCACTTAGCCTTAAGTAGTATATAGCAGTACCAGACTCAAATGCTTTAACTACTTATTTCAAAGCTCATTTTCTTAGCCATTATCCACATTATATTCCCATAAGTCTCTAAAATTTTATTACAAATAAAATTTGGTGCCTAAGTGGATAAACTATAACTATCCATTATAAAATATCAAATAAAATTTGGAGCATAAGTGGATAAACTATTTATCTAGTCGGATCACACACAATGCATTACTGCTTGATGTGCTTATAGCCAAGGCTTCACTGTGTTGAAAGGAGAAACAGTAACATTATATCCATACATGGTTCATCTGCTCACACGTCTACCCTTCACACTGAACATCTGAACAAATGGTCAGCCTGAAGTTTTCTTATTCATCCTGGTACTTGAGTTTTAAAAAGGATGACACAAAAACAATCCTCATTAGAACATTCCAGATAAATGGCTGTATTTTTTATTTATTCATATAAAAATTATAATAAAAATTTCATATTCTTGGGAGAAACAGTAAATAATTCAAAGCTCCAAATTAGATCAGATACAGTCCAATCACCTTGTTATAATTTAGGCATGAACACAAGACTAAAAAAGTGAAGCCTATCATTTTAATTGTAAAGGAGTAAAAGAAAATCCGACTTAGGAGAGTTATAGGGTTTCAGTGGAGCAATTTTTGGATTGCTCGTATCCACAGGCTGTGTAATAATACTTCAGTTGTTTGTTTGCCTAGTATACCAGCATGATCTGGACTGAATGTAATTATCAACAGTAAAAATGCATTTTTATTTTTTATAAATAATTTGTAAAGTTATCATTTATGGCTTAAAAGATCTGTCTGCGATTGTTAATTTGTGCTTTTAAATAGGGAAGACAGACAGCATAAACACACATCAAAGAGACACAAAGCAGGTAAAACTTAGCTACTCTTTTCATGACTAACACAATTAGAAACAACATTTCTGAAATGAAAAACTGGCAGTTGGTAGAGACGTGATACACTCTGACGCTGTGGATCAATAACAACTGTTTTAGAAAGTAGTACGGGGGTGGCGCCTGTGGCTCAGAGGAATAAGGCGCTGACCTCATATGCCAGAGGTGGTGGGTTCAAACCCAGCCCTGGCCAAAAACTGCAAAAAATAAATAAATTAATTAATTAATTAATTAAAAAAAAAAAGAAAGAAAGTAGTACGGTAAAATATGCTGCAATCCCAAAAATGTTCACATTCCAATCTTAGAATCACCCTCATTGATTATACAAAAGGAGTAATGAACACTCTTCTGTTTGGGGGGGGGATGCTATCAATGAATGGGCGTGGGGTGGGGAGGTTGGCATACCTTTTGTGTGTTGGACATAACCACAAGTACTCTACCTAACAAAATAAAATATTTTGACCCTCACATTAACCTGAAATAAATTTACTTAAAATTAAAAAGAAAAAAGAAGGAAACGCTTCCATTTTCTCTAGAAAAGACAGACATGTCAATGCACAGAGGGGATGTTAAGGATACAAGTTGTAAGCAGACAGACTTGGACTTGATTATATATCAGCAAAGAGTGAAAAGGGACAATTTTAATAGTTTGAATTAATTTTTTTCACCATTTTTAACATTTTAGACTTCTTTTTCTTAGAAACAATCTCCTTGGTTGGTTACAGGTATGCCACTGTCAGTACAGTTGACAACATGAACTTTGAGTCAATGTCTCATTAGTTTAACATTTTCATTAGAAAGAGAATTTGGATAAAACTAGGAAGACCGTTCACCACAGTACGTTTCTATAAAATGGCTCATCTCTGCTACTAGGCTCAAACCATTCAGATAATTTTTGTGCAACTTACTACATCTTAATATGGCTTATAAATAGGTTAGAAAGAGGACAGGACCAAAAGATATGAGAATTACATTTTGAAGAAGAAATATATTCAGCTTTTAAAATGAAACATAGCTTTGCCCCAGTGGAGGTAATAATAAGAGGCTCTCTTTCTGGGAAGTGTACTGCTTGCAAATTCTCAGTCTCTGGTCCCCAAAGGGCTCAACCTAATTATAAGGGCGGAGGTTCTATAAGAACTAAACAGCCTAAGATTTTACACCATAATCAAAAGCAGCAGAGTAATGGATGGGGATATTCACACAGGGCTGGCCACACGCCAGAACACTACGCTAAGCTTATAATTATTATTGCATCAGAGTAATTGCCCACATTTACAAAGTGCATAGAACTGAGGTCCCGATTCGTCTTTCTACAGGTAACTCTTAAAAAGTGTTATGTTCTACTTGCCGAGATTGGATGGAGTTTTGGCATTTAAAACAGCATCTGACTAAACGTACCCTAGTAGGCCCTAACTTCCAATTAATAGGTAAACTTTATTATGAAGCTATATTAACATTAACATATTAAATCAAAATGATTAAAGAAAAAACACAAAGAAAACTCTATTTGAACTAAAGGGAAGATAATAAAATGCAGAATCATAATGAGATGTTCTCATTGGCTGCTATCAAACCAGTCTGTAACAAATGGGTAACAATTATATTTTTAAAAATTCAACCTCACTGGGGATCAAAGAAACAAAATATCTTTTCTTGGTCTACAACAAATGTTCAAAAATAAAAACTATAAACATTCAAAATAGTCAAGAGAATGTTAAACTACATAGTCTTAAAACTATATAGGGGAAGTCTCTGGTCTAAATTTTCTTTTTTTTTTATTATGAATGATTTTTTATTTATTTTTTTTATTGAATGGTAACTATTAATGCACTTCTGGGGTACAGTGTGGGGTTTTCACATGCAATCTGAAATACTTCCATCAAACTGATCAACACAGCATTCATGTCATTTTCTCAGTTATTGTTTTAAAACGTTCTCATTGTACTCTTAGAGAGATTCACTTGTACCCCTGTAAGTGGTCTAAGTTTTCTTAAGAGCAACTTGGCAATAAAAATCAAGGCTCCTGTAAAGTTCACATTTCATTTACAAGGCTCTTCTCTTATGGAAATAAATAAATATGTGGGGAAATTTTCTATAACATGGTTGTTTATATTTTAAAAAACAGGATTTTAAAAAATATTACTATACACAGAAATTAAAAATTTTATATTTTTAGCAACTTCAAACTAAAATTTAGCACTTCCACCAATTATGAATATAGGCAACAAACTATAGTAATATTAGCTATACATGTGACTTTGACACCAATACAAATCATAATTTATCACATCATAGTTGTGGCGCACATATCTGAAAATTATACCCATCACTACTTTGAAAGTGTGGCAGTTAACAAGGTCTTTTTTCATGAAATAAGAAATTTGCACATATATTACTATGCAGTAAAAATTTTTGCAGCTTATTTCAATTATTTTTATTTTATGTACCTAAAAACAGCATTCTGAAGAGTGTTCCTATACTTTAGCAGACTGCCATAGGGGTCAATGAGGAAAAAACCCCCAACCAAAAACAAAATCAAGAACATCTGATGTAAACAAGATGTAAATATCAAGAAATGAGAAAACCTGAATTTGCAACAGTTGACAATTTTAAAATAAATATTGGTATACTCAATTATCAAACCATGAAAAAAATAAAAACTGCACTGAAAATGAATACCCATGTATTAAAACTAAAAATAAAATCATT
The DNA here is from genome assembly GCA_963574575.1 of Galagoides demidoff. NCBI lineage: Eukaryota > Metazoa > Chordata > Mammalia > Primates > Galagidae > Galagoides > Galagoides demidoff. The sequence continues at coordinate 19,158 of CAUYQV010006696.1, forward strand.
AGCACTCACGCACAATTTTCTTCTAAATTTTTTTATAGTTTCTAATTTTTCTATAATGAATATACATGTAACTTTTATAATTGGAATATTTTTTAAAGCATAAAAAATACATTTGGTTTGATCAATGACTTTAAAGAATATGTTAAAAAGCACCATATTAACGCAGCTCTATTTTTAACATCAATACTAATTCAAATGTCAGCTTAGGATAAAAGGGGTATTTAAAATCCAAATGGAAGAAATTCAATGCAACACCTGTCTCTAACTCAGTTTCTTTGTATTTAAAACATCCTTCCTACCTCCTTACCAAGGACATTGCAGCAAGAGGTATTCCCCTGTGAGATACTTTTGAAGGATTAGGGATGAAGTCCCTTAGAAGTAGCCAGAAACTCATTTAAGGCAGAAGTCACTGGTGCTCACAGGAACAGAGGCCACACTTGGCGTCCCAGCCATTAAGCACAGCCCCTGTATTTGCTGACTGACTGTCCCTATGAATCCTAGAAGCTGTCAGTCCCTTCTCTGTCTCCTCGTGCAAATGAATGGCCTCCCCCATAAACAGGTGGGAGTTCCAAGAGAAGATGGGAAAAGGAATGGCTTTCCCTTTTATTATTAGTTTGTGACGAGGGGATGAGGGGCCTACTGGCGTCTGGAGTTATACTGAGTATGTATTTGGGGAGTAGGTGTCATTATACATGTTCTTAACTAGCACTGAACTAAGAGATCTAAAAGGGCCTGAGTTCTGAGGAGGCAAAACGAAGAGCATGAAGCTCTTCAGAGTGTGGCGGTCGGTAAGCACAGGAGGCGCTTCTGTGTCTCTTGGACCCAGGAAACTGGGTAAGCATTAAAAGATTTGGTTTTCACGTGGATAGTGTTGGGGCACAGGGACTGGCTCCCCAAATTATGGTGGTTTGGCACACTGAGCACTTCCCCGTTAATGGAAGTTAGAAAGCTTTCAAAGCTGCTTCAGAACCAAGGACTTTCCACCCTTCTCGGGTTCTTCCCCTTAAGCAGAAGGACTGGCTCTGAAATTTCCTTGGGTGACTAACTAAACTTCTTTCCAAAAGAAACCGCAATTGTCCTAAGACTCCTCCTCCCTAGGAATCTCACAGTTAACCAGAAAAGATTAACCACCTGAAAAGAGAAAATATTAACAGTCACCACACCCAGAAAGCCTTTAATCTCTGAGGCCAGCTCCTAGAGATTACTGGGGAGGTTTTATCTGCAGGTTAAAACCACAGGGGTTCACAGAGAGGTTCTGCCCCCTCCTTCCTGCCACCTCCCCTAAAGCTCAGAGGAACTTTGCCCCAGGCCATCATCTGGTCTTTGTGCTCCTTCCTTTATTTCCAAGGAAAATTATTTCCCTTTCCCAATTTCCACATCCTGAGTCCCTCTCCTCTGTAAAGAGGTGGGTGCTATTTAAGGTCCACTCCTCCCCCCTCAAGTCTCCTATGTTGTATGGCTCCTACGCTTGCGTGTGAACAGCTGTGTATGCCCCTTCTTCCATTAATCTACTCATTAGGAGACTCAAAACTTGGGGTGAGAGGGTGGCACCTGTGGCTCAAAGGAGAAGGAGCCGGCCCCATGTGCCACAGGTGGCAGTTTCACACCCAGCCTCAGCCAAAAAAAAAAATTTGGGGTGAGGGAAATTCTCTTCACTCCTACAATGGTTTGTGTGATATCTGCGATTATTGATTGAACGTACCTGAAAGCTTTTTTTTTAATTTGTGCTACTTTTTGACTTAAAGTTGCAAAGGTAGTAGAAGTAATTTCCATATATTGCTCACCCAAGTGTTAAACATCTTATATAACCAAACGGAATACAATCATCATGACCAAAGCCAGGAAATCATTAACGTTGGTACAATACCATTAAAGGAGCTACTTAAATTTCACCAGTTTTTCCATTCTGTATTTTTGTGCTCCAAAATCCCATCCAAGATCTTAAGCTATCTTTAGCTGTTACTCCTCTCTAATCAGTCTACTTGTCTTTCATGACCTTGAGACTCCGTACCTTCGAGGAGTATTTCTCTCTAGATTTGGGTTTGCCTGGTGGTTTCAGATGACTGGATAGAGAATATGCATTTTGGGCAAGAGAGTCACAGAAAGAATGTCCCCTCAATGCATCATGCCAGGGCCTGGTGACATCAGCCTTGATCCGCATGGAACTGCTAAGGCTGTGTGGGCCAGGTCTCCACTGTGAAGTTGCCAGTTCTGTACTTCACAGATGCCTAAGGGACAAACTCGGAGGTTATGCAGAGGCTGCTTCTGCTCCTGCCTCTCCTCAAAGGGTCACCCACTGATTTCAGCATCCATCAGCTTGTGGTCTGCTGACATTTACAATGTAAGAATCAGTCTTAGTACTGGCACTTTGTGCCTATGAGGGATCAATTGGTGGTCTGGTTAATTTCCTCAAAACCACCATGACCACCCACAGACTTGTTTGTGGTCTCATTTCCTCAAAAGAGAAGGAACTGCAACATGTTATTTAGGGTCTAGAGTATAACATAAGGCCAGATACGCCGAAGGTAACCTCCCCTGACGCCGAAGGTAACCTCCCCTGACGTTCTGTACCTGCTGCTAGGAATATAAGACACTGGCTGCTCAATGCAGTAACTCTTATACATATCAGCACCAGACATTCATTCATTTGTGAAATATTTACTGGACCCTCTAATCTATGGTCCTTGCCTTCAGGAATGTTTAGAGCCACCGTGAACCAAGCCATCACAGAAGCATCTTGCAGAAATAAGATGTGCCAAGGTGACTCGATCGGTGGTAGGAGAACATACACCCTGGAGGAAAAGGGGAATTCATAAGGCCTCCACCCTGGAGGACAAGAAGGAGCCTGTCAGAGGGAGGTAAGCAGGCACTGCAGAGGGAGGCGAGGCAGGCGCTGCAGAGGGAAGCAAGCAGGCACTGCAGAGGGAGGCGAGGCAGGCGCTGCAGAGGGAGGTGACACAGGCACTGCAGAGGGAGGTCATGCAGGCGCTGCAGAGGGAGGCGACGCAGGCACTGCAGAGGGAGGTCATGTAGGCACTGCAGAGGGAGACAATGCAGGCGCTGCAGAGGGAGGTGATGCAGGCGCTGCAGAGGGAGGTCATGCAGGCGCTGCAGAGGGAGACAATGCAGGCGCTGCAGAGGGAGGTGTTGCAGGCACTGCAGAGGGAGGTCATGCAGGCACTGCAGAGGGAGACAATGCAGGCGCTGCAGAGGGAGGTCATGCAGGCGCTGCAGAGGGAGGTCATGCAGGCGCTGCAGAGGGAGGTCATGCAGGCGCTGCAGAGGGAGACGATGCAGGCGCTGCAGAGGGA
>CAUYQV010006699.1:0-20268 GCA_963574575.1 Galagoides demidoff
GGGCCACTCATTAAATACACAAACACTGGCTCGGCGCCTGTAGCTCAATCGGCTAAGGCGCCAGCCATGTACACCTAAGGTGGCAGGTTCGAATCCCCAGCCCAGGCCCGCCAAACAACAATGATGGCTGCAACCAAAAAATGGCCGGGCGTTGTGGTGGGCACCTGTGGTCCCAGCTACTTGGGAGGCAGAGGCAGGAGACTCTCTTGAGCCCAGGAGTTGGAGGTTGCTATGAGCTGTGATGCCATGGCACTCTACCCAGGGGGATAGCTTGAGGCTCCGTCTCAAAAATAAATAAATAAATAAATACACAAACACTAATGGAAGCTGATGAACACAAAAAAAGGTCCATACATCCATACATACTTTTTTTTTTTTGAGACAGAGTCTTATTATGTCACCCTCAGTAGAGTGCTGTGGTGTCACAGCTTACAGCAGCCTCATACTCTTGGGCTTTAGTGATTCTCTTGCCTCAGCCTTCCAAGTAGCTGGGACTACAGGTGCCCACCACAACATCCAGGTATTTTTTGGTTTCAGTTGTCATTATTTCTTAGCTGGCCCAGGTTGGGTTCGAACCCGCCAGCCTTGGTGTATGGGCCTGGCGCCATAACCACTGAGCTATGAGTGCTGAGCCCATACATACTTTTTGTAATATCCAACACCACAGATAAGCAAAATAGGCCTCAAATAATCTGCATATGGCCCATGGGCCACAGGTTGGACACCTGTGCAAGGGCAAATTTGATAGTACATAAATTAAGGTTCAATAAACCTGATTTTTAAAAAATTATGTAACTTCATTTATTCTTAACATACTTGCTTTTTGAAAGCACTCAAACCATGCTTTCCTCTAAACTCCATAGCATTCAACACAGAAGACGACTTCGGTGCCCAAAGTGTGGGATTTTCCCTACACACTAAGTAGCAGACACAACTGGGAGACCTCTAATTCAATTCTGATGTCATTTACCCAGAGACAGCATCAGGTCCCACAGATTGAGGGGGGCTCAGTCCCCAAGAAGGCTGGGGACTGAGTCACAAGTCCAAGCCTCCAGAGAATTTCTGACCAACTGGCTTCAAATTGGTGTTCCCCCCTCATTGGATTCAGTTAATTCACTAGAGCAGCTCACAGAATCAGGGAAACATTTCCTTCTGACAGCCAGATAAAGAGACACATAGGGGTCTGGGAGGCCCTGGAGCACAGGAGCATCCGTCCCCATGCAGTTGGGGTGAGCCACCCCCCACAGCTCTCCTCACAGTCAGCCATCTGGAAGCTCACTGAACCCAGTCCTCTCAGGCTTTTGTGGACAACTGTGTCAAATGTGATGAGCCTCAGGGCACGGGAGGGAACTCTCTCTAAAGGGTCTTATGACCCATAATCAGAAATCGGGGTTTTTTGTTTGTTAGTTTGTTTTTGAGGCCCACTCCTGAGACCTAACATACCCAGCACTGTAACAACAAAGGACTGTAACAAAGACTGTTGAAGTTAAGAGCCAGGAACTATGCATGAAAACCAATCCCATGTACACCGGAACACCACAGGGCCCCTTCCCCTGCACTCTCAAAGCAGTGTGGCTTGGATTGTAAGTCACATTCACCTGTTCATAACAAAAATCTTACAAGGATCTCGCAAGTCCTGCCTCGTTTCCCACCTGCACCTCCCCATGTTCCATTTCCTTTTCATCTTACTCCAGTAGGATTGTCAAATCCATCGCTCCACTGAAACTATTTTTTTCAAGACACCACAGTTGTGCACTCTGCCAAGTCACTGTCCTGTTGTCACTGTGCTTGATCTCTGTCAGTATTCAACACGGTTGACCACCTCTACCTTCTACTGGCTTCCGTGACACTGCGTCATTCTGATTCTTCCCTCGCCCACTCTTTCGCACTCTTTTGCTCACTGCTGCTCTTCCTGGACTTTAAATATTGAAATATTCCCAGGCTTTCCTGAGGTGATCACATTCTATCCCCTGGCCACAACATCATCTCTCTGTTGATACCTTCCAAGATTACATATGTGGTTTAGAGCTTTCCTCTGAGTTCCAGAATTCCTACCAGAATTCTCTAATAAAGTCAGCCCTGTGTCCTATTTGTTGGTTTATATATTATCAAGAGAGTCAGTGCTGCCACTACCAGAGGCGGGCTGTCTGGAAGAGGGAAAAACCTGCATGAGGGTTGATGGGACACATACCTGCTCCCCACAGCCCCCGACCCCCATAGGCTGTAAGTTGGAAGTGAGGACCAACACGAGGGCAGCCACCAGGGCAGTCGTGACCACATAAGCCCCTAGCCGCACTGCACTTTGTAGACCCAGTGCTTAAAAAGTGGTGGCTGCAGGTTGCTAGACTCACAGGGACAGTTGAAAAATCCCATGGTCAAGAAACTCTCCTTCATCATCTCCAGGTTTTTCAACACTTTGTCAATAGAAAAAGTCTTTAGTGGTTTTGTGCTGACAACCGCTAGTGCTGCTGGTTCAGGTCCCTCTGTAGTTCATAAGTCTGACGACTGGGTGTTCATGCACCCAGGTGAGCTGCGCGTCCTCTGAAACTTCGTTATGACATGTGCACATCACCTGTCTAAGAAAGTAGGGAGAAGGGAGGGATGGAGGGAGGAAGGGAAAAAAATGCTCCTGGCCTTCTATGGCAATCATAATAATAAAACATCAGTATAGAATCACTGATTACAGGACCCTAAGTGATCTAATCCCCTCCTACCTCTCTGATCTCATCCTATCTTTACCTTTCTCCCCTGCCCTCGGATTGCTTTATCCACATTGGTCTTCTTTCATTTCCTTGAGCCTGCCAATTTGTCTCTACCTCAAGGCCTTTGTACATGCTGTTCCCTCTTACAAGAGCTCCTAGAATGCCAGCTCCTGCTCACATCCCACGTCTTTACTCAGAGTCTCCTCCTCCGAGACTCCTTCCCCGGTAATCCATCTAGAGCTCCTGCCTTTCCACAATCCCTCATGTAGTAGGTTGACTTTTGGCCTCCCCCAAAATATGTCCCAGTCCTATCCCTCGGAACCTGTGAAGGTGGCCTTATTTTGAAAAAAGTTATTTTCAGATGTAATTAAGTTACAGATCCCAAGATGAGATCACCCTGGATTTAGGGTAGGCCCTAAGTCCAATGGCAGGCGGCCTTCTAAGAAGAGAAGATCCAGAGATGCAAGGAAGAGAAGGTGAAGGGAAGAGGGAGACAGAGATTGCAGCCACGTTTCCACAAGCCAGGGAAGGCTACGGCTGCCTGAAATCACCAGAAGCTAGGGGAGGAGCGTGGCACAGAGTTTCTCCCCAGAGCCTCCAGAAGGAAGCAACCTGGGCTCCACCTTGATTCTGGAGTCTGGTCTTTGAAGCTGAGAGAGAATCAGTGTTGTTCTTAAGCCTCCCAGTTGGTGGTAATTTGTTACAGCAGCCCTGGCAAACATAACCCCACTTGACTTCTTTCCTATCACAACTCAGTATTTGATGTCATCCACTTATTTATCTCCTAGTGTATTTTCCATCCTCTTACCCCACATTCAGACTCCATGAGGAAGTTTATCTGTCACATTTATCAGTGATAGCTATGCCCAACTTAGAACAGTACCCACAACGTAGTAAAAACTCAATAAATATTTATCAGATGAATGAATGCCTTTTCAAACCTACCTCCTCTTGAAACCGTGTATAGGGTTTTCTTTTTCATTGGACTCACGCTCTTTGTAGATGGAAACCATGTCTTTTTCATTCACCACTTTACCTCCCACGATCAGTTAGTATAAGACCATAGGTTCAGATGCACTGTGTGTTATGTTTGGGGTATCTGCTATGTCCTAGGTATTGTCACAGGCCACTCTTTAAACACACTTATCTCATTTACTTCTCAAAATAATGCCACAATTTATAGATTATTGTCTCCATCTGATAAATGAGGAGAGTGAAGCTAAGAACATTTGGCAAATGGGCAACATCACCAAGTTACCAAGTGAGGGAGTCAGGATTGAAACCAAGGTTTTCTAGTTTCAAATACCAAAGCTGTTCAATGAACCTAGCCTCCTTAACAATAAAAATTTCTGAGCAGGCTTGGCAAGGTGGCTCACGCCTGTGATCCCAGCACTTGTGAGGCCAAGGCAGGTGGATTGCCTGAGCTCACAGGTTCAAGACCAGCCTGAGCCAGAGCGAGACCCCCATCTCTAAAAATAGCTGGGTGTTGGGGTGGGCATCTATAGTCCCAGCTACTTGGGAAACTGAGGCTAGAGAAACTGCTTAAGCCCAGGAGTTTGAGGTTGCTGTAAGTTGTGACACCATGGCACTCTACCAAGAGTAGCAAACTGAACCTCTGTCTCAAAAAAAAAAAAAAAAAAACTCTGAGCAAAATTAAAATTTTAAATTATATTAATATTTTATAATATAATTTTTTACAAAAATCACTCCCTCGCTCAACTTTGAGTGCTCCCAGTTTCACCAAAAGACTGTTCTTCCCCCATCTTCAAACAAAGAGAAGCGTTTCCAATATCATTGGTGAACACTCATATTAAGTCACATCTGTCACGTACATTTCAGAAGAGTGGGTTTGTCAGATAGAGGCACATGAACCTCTGGGAGGCTGGAGTAGTTATTATTAGCTCAGTGCGCAGATCATGAGCAGGTGGGGTTGGGATGCTGTTTAAAATGCAGACTCCTGGGCTCCACCCAGAGATGATCTGATTCAGTAGATCAGCTGGGTGCTGAGGACTCTGCTTTCCTAACAGTCTCTGCAAGCAATCCACTGCAGATGGTCACTATACCCCTCTGAGGCATAGTGAGAGTGGCATCAAAAAGGAAAAAGGGGACAGCAAAGGAAGGGTAGCAGTGCCAAAGTCAACCTCTGCTGGCTTCCTGGCTGTGCCAAGGGCTGGCCTGGTGGAGAGACATAATTAGCGTGGGTAAAGTGATTTCATATCTTTGGGTGGAAAATCATCTGAGTATGCCAAATATCAATATTGTGTTTCATCTGAGATCCTCTGTTCCCTGTCTCCTGCCACACCTTTCAAACCGTGGTGACGGGAACAATAACAAGCCTGTGTTATTTGGCTTCCTCAGAGCTGTTTCTTATATATCACCTTAAAACCATGTGTTCATTGTTACACAAATTTCAAATTATGAGCATGATTGGAAAAAACAATTTCAGAGATTCAGTCTTTGTCCTTTTTCTTTTTTTCCCCTCCTACCTCAAAAAATATGCTTTATGGGGCAGATGTCTGCTAAGTAGGCTAAAGTGCCTCACATTTTTATCTAACTTTCAACATTAAATTCCTTAAGAGTTCCAGGTGGAAATGAAAAATATTTTTATTACCATTACATCATTTTATAAGCAAGCGATGTGGAATGGAATAAAGAATGAAAAGTTAATCACAATGAAAAGAGAAAACCTAAGCTAGTGTCCGAATCCCTTTATGGATCAAGGAGAAGGGCTGCGACCAGGTGGCAGGGGACCTGCACCCCACCTACCGTCAGCGCTCCTCTCCGTGGGTCCTACACCCACAGTTCAACCAACTGTGGATTGAAAATATTCAGGGGGGAAAACTCCACAAAGTTCCAAAATGCAGAACTTGAATTTGCCAGATACTGAGTCCCACACTGAATCCATGGGAGTGGAGTGAAGGCATTGCATCAGGTATTATAAGAAGTACAGAGATAATTTGAAGCTGCAGTCCCCAAGCCCATGCCACAGATCAATGGCCTGTTAGGAACCTGGCTGCAGACATCACTGCCTGAGCTCCATCTCTTGTCCCATCACCTACTGTCCCCCCCAACCCCGCCTTCCCTCCCCCCTTTCCATGGAAAAATTGTGTTCCATGAAACTGGTTCCTGGTGCCAAAAACATTCAGGTCCATGGCCTGTTAGGAGCTAGACCACACAGCAGGAGGTGAGTAGCGAGCTGCAACATCTGTATTTCAAGCTGCTCCCCACGCTCGCACCACAGCCTGAGCTCCACCTCCGTCCCATTCCCCAGCCCCATCCAATATCTTCTGTGATACCAGTTCCTGAGACCAAAAAGGTTGGAGACCACTGACTTAAAGTATACAGAAAAATATGCATGGGTTATATGCAAACACTATGCATTTTATGTAAGAGACCTGGGCATCCTTAGATTTGGGTATCCTTGGGGTCCTGGAACCAATCCCCCAAAACACCCAGGGATCATTGTAGACAAAAAAAAAAAAAACCTCGTCCTGGTTATGCCACTGGCTGGCTATCTGGCTTTAGGAATCGCCTGAACTCCCTAAGTCTCCTTCTTGTGTGAAACATTGGAGACTGGTTAGGTGAACGCTGGTACCTCTTACAAACTCACCTTGACAAGTGTAAGTCTGTCCGAGCACATCCTTCTCTTAAAGACAAATTCAGCAAAATACAGTGAAATTGTAATGCAGCCAATTCTTGGTTTTCTTTTCCAATAGAGGAAAGTATTACAGCAAATCATCCAAAAGCATATCTGCCAGTTTAATGAGGAAGAAATGAGGCTCTAATCGGCCAACACAAGAAGATAGGAGAACCCACTCAATCTTTCCATCATTCAGAACATGAGCCTGAACTGAGCTCTGCCATCTTGGTTTCCTTTTCATACAGCCCAGACCTAGTCAGGAGGGGTTGTGTTAACAGGGGGAGAGAAATTGCTTTAGAAATTCTTTACTGGCCAGGTGTCTATAATCGTAGCATTCTGGGAGGCCAGGTTGGAGGATTGCTAACTTCAGAAGTTTGAGACCAACCTGAGCAAGAGGAAGACCCTGTCTCTGCAAAAAATAAAAAAATTAGCTGGGCATGGTGGCATGTACCTGAAATCCCAGGTACTTGGGAGGCTCAGGCAGGAGGATTGCTTAAGCCCAGGAGTTTGAGGTTGCTGTGAGGTAGGCTGACACCACTACACTCTAGCCAGGGTGGTAGAGCAAGACTTTGTCTCAAGGGAAAAAACTTCTTTCCTGGCTCAGCGCCTGTGGCTCAATCGGCTAAGGCGCCAGCCACGTACACCTAAGGTGGCGGGTTCGAATCCCCAGCCTGGGCCCACCAAACAACAATGACGGCTGCAACCAAAAAATGGCCGGGCATTGTGGTGGGCACCTGTGGTCCCAGCTGCTTGGGAGGTGGAGGCAGGAGACTCGCTTGAGCCCAAGAGTTGGAGGTTGCTATGAGCTGTGATGCCATGGCACTCTACCCAGGGGGATAGCTTGAGGCTCTGTCTCAAAAAAAAAAAAAAAAAAGTCTTTCCTGTTCACCGAGTTGAGTATAGAGAGGCTCTTCCCTCTTTCTGATCTTCTAATGGATTATAGATTAGGCTAACAGATTATCAACCAGTAAATGGACAATTATGATGTCTACGGAGCAGCTACTACACAGGGACTAAACACCATGGGAAATTCCAAAAAAATATTATTAAAGGTCCCCCAGCTTCATGGAATCTATCTACTGAGGGGAAAAACACTAACACACCTGAGACAGGTACAGAAAAAGGATTAACAAATATATCTCAGTATAAATATTTCTAGATGGAGAAAAGGAAATAATCTCCATAAAAAGAATCTAACTCCACCATCTACATGGTGAACTAAAATAAAAGATATGAAGAAAACCCCCCAGATTGGGTATGCTGTCTGACTGGCTCAAGCGTCTAACATCACTGCTTGGAAATTAGATCAAACTACCCTTTGCTAGCAAGACACTGTAATGCTATTCAAGATGAAATTTCAGAGAGGGCTCAGAAGCGCTTTCTAAAACTTTGATTTTCAAGTTCCCAAGGGGAGTCAACTTTTTAAGAGGAGTCCTTTAACATGTTTTTGAAATCTTTTGTAACCTCTAAAGAAATATTTTTAAATTGGACTGGACAAGGAACAGAGATTCTTAATGGCAGTTTTGCATCTTGCTTGACAATTAGCTAGGAAAAAGAACAAATCCTATGGGTTTTGACTTCTTAGAGATTTTTTTTTTTCATAAACAAAAGAGAAGGTTCTTATAATGGAAAACTAGTTCCAAGATATACAACTTAAGAGAAATATGGGAAAGGAATTATTTTTCTCCAAAATACTTTCCTTCCTTTCCCTTGTCCTAAATGGTTATTGTGGTGAATTTTTTTCCCCCCTGATAGAACAAGAGACTCTTATTTGCACAAAATAAACCGTGCAAGTAATCAAAAAATACTTTTCTAATGGAAGACAGATAAAAGGATGGGGGGGGCAGGAACCCACTCCCTAACAAAAACAAAGAATAGCTCTAGCATTATAGTTCATATTCAAATGGGAGAAAACAAAATGAGCTTTTAGCATAATGATTTTGCTGTTTAGAAAGTTCTATCCCCATTTTCACATTTCGAAACCCGTGCCAAACAATTCAGAGGTACTGGAGAGAGCATGAGGAGGATCAGAGAACAAGCACCTCTTGGCATCTGAGCCTCAGTGTGCCACAGGCACAGAGTGGTTATGAAATAAAACGTTGTTCCTCAAGCGAGAAGCTATGTCTGTTTGTCCCTTGAATCCCAGGACTTCTATTTGAGTTTTGTTATCAAATAGGTGATCAGAACTTTTAATTGCAGATCTAGCTGTGGGAAAAATTATAAAGGAATAGGTTCGATTTAGTGAGCTCCTCCTTAACACCTGACGCTTAGGTAATATTGGCTCTAGTCTACACAACACCCCTACAAAGGTAAATGCTGTAACCGTATAGATACAGAAACTGAACCTCGAATGCTTAACTGATTAACCCAACTTATAAATGGATCCCAGATTTGAATTCAGTTACTTCTGGCTCAAAAGCCTTGGCTCAGACTCCCCTTCCCCAACATGGCCACCTCCCCCATCTACCCGGAGACCCTAGGCTTCTTCAGGCTCTTCCTGTCATGGAGGAAAGAAAACAATTCACATAGCTTGTTAATGACTTAATGTGTTATCTGTCCAAGAATTGTACTGGAGAGAATAATATTTAAACTTGGGTCTCCAGTGGTAACATTTCAAAGCATCTAGAGAGGAAAGATTTTCCAAGGCCGAGGTGAAACGTGGGCACACCTCTCACACACCCCCTCCCCCCCCGCCACCTAGGGCCACTATGGTGCATGACACTGAGATGGAAGAAAACAGGGCCCCCATAGTGATGTAGGGCGCTGCACCAGGGCCATGTGGCCGTGCAAGACTAGCGCTCACGTTGTCATCAATGGTTCACAACTACGGAGACCTTATCGATCACCTCAGTCTAATGTCTGTTTAGTTTACAGAAAAGAAACTTGACCCCTAAGAGGTTAAAGTAACTGCCCTACTGATAGCAGAGCTAGAATCATTAACATCTTCTAATGGCGATGGGAGAGAGTAGAAATGGGGAAGCGTGAAAGAGGCAAGTTGGCTGTACCTCCAAGGTCGGTCTAACGGTTGATGTTGAAATAAGTAAATATACAAAATCCTGTTTCAACTGATTTGGCAACTCAGAGACCTAAGAAATAACCAGATAAATCAAATGAAGTTTATTTCAAAAGACATGGACCAGAATCACAGCCCAGCTACAAGCTTTTCTTCTCAAATAAGGTACCAGAGATTTCACCCCAAACTTCCCAGTTCTTAAATCAATCTTCCAAGTTCCATAGGTCCGTTAGGGAGAACTGTAACTTTTTTATATAAAAGCGAGCAAGTTTGGGAAGCTCTTTCAGTCTCTTGATTGCACAGTACTTAGCTAGCAGGCTCGAGCTTTGCTGTAGTGGCTTTCCAACCATGCTTGCCTCGGTTTCCAGGAAAGAGCTTCAGAAGCTCTAGAAACCAATTGGTTTGCTCATGAGTGGGTTCCCCACCTTAGACCAGCGAGAAGATGAGTCACGAGGAGAACGGAGGTGATTAGAGAGGAGGATGGTGGCCGGTCACCTACCTGCTCTGCAGCAACCTTGGAGCTTCCCCACCCAAACCGTGACCCAATCCCAAGTGATCCTGGTAATTAGGCTTCTGCTTCAGAGAAAAGTCTGTTGAGCATCAAGATACACAGAGTTCTCTAGCTCCTGCAAGCCGCAGAAAGCTTCCTGAGGGGAGTTTCTGCACAGTGGATGTTCAAGCTGAGCAGACTGCTCGAGATAGCAATCACAGTTGTCATTGCTGTGAATATCCAATCTAAAACTGCTGTGCACACCATGAACAACTGAGGCACCAATTTTCATCAGAACAATGTGATTTTGTTAAAAGAATGAAACAGATGCCGGTTCGAGCCCTACCGCAAAGCTTAACAGCTGAAGCAGAGGAACCTCAGTGTATTAAGGATTTGGATTTTTGTTTTTAACATATGATCATTTTTCTGGAAAGCCATTGCCTAACAACCCTCCCCTTACAGCACAGAGTTGTGAAAAGTACACATTACTAATTAGACTTTAGAACCAATTTTAATCCTCTTTGCTATGCTTCCCCTATGAGGGATGTCAACACCAACTTTCTTTTTGAAAGAGAAAAACAAGACTGAGAAAAATTTTTTAAAAACAAGAAAGTATCTTGTCTTTACAAGTTAAAAGGTGACACATAGGAGAAGCCTGGGCCGGGTGCAGTGGCTCACGCCTATAATCCCAGCACTTGGGAACTCCAGGCAGGTGGATTGCCTGAGCCTACAGGTTCAAGACCAGCCTAAGCCAGAGTGAGACCTCATCTCTAAAAATAGCTGGGCATCGTGGCAGACACCTGTAGTCCCAGATACTTGGGAGGCTGAAGCAAGAGAATTGCTTGAGCCCGAGAGTTTGAGGTTGCTGTGAGCTATGATGCCACAGCACTCTACCAAGGGCTACAAAGGGAGACTCCATCTCAAAAATAAAAAGCAGCAGCAGCTTGAATGGTCTGTTCAGGCTTTTCTTAATAATGGGTCACAATTCCCTAGGAGTTACAGAAAGGGTTCAAGAGTGTTTTTTAAACTGTAGATGTTTTCAGAAAGCTGGGGCTAGACACCAGCGCTGACTGGAGAAACCGTGAGAAAAAGGGGGAGACAAGAGACCAGTGGGGGAACTCCAGGCCAGAGAAATGCCCTGCCCTTCCACTGAGATCCATACCATGCTACAAAACTCTTTCCATGAGAAGACAGACACCCAATTACCCCATAGCCTGACTTCAGCCTGGCCTTTAAGTTTATCCTTCTGGGATAGACGGTGGACATAAAGTGGACAGTCATCTATGCAGCAGAAATGTGTGCTCGGACTGGAAAGAAAACTCGAGATTAAACTCACAAAGCCTCACTCCGACACACCATCCGAGCACCAGAGGTAACAGGGAGAGCTGTGCTGCTGGTGGTTCCTTCCCAGACAACCCCATAAACGAAGACCTTGCTTAGATCCTAAGAAAGTGCCAATGTCACCTGAGATGCTGCTCATCTCTTGAAAGAAGAACTTCTTCCAGAGGCCAGACCATTTGTCGGCCAGTTACTGGAACATTTTAAATTCTTCACACAAGGCACATTGAGGGTGCTTGACAAGACGACTTGAATAGAGTTCAACCATAAGATTGTTTTGAAATTGAACCTATCATACTCTCACATTTTTATAGGAAAGATTTTTTTTCAAGTTAGTTTTTTCCAATTTGACAGTCACTTATTGAGCCTGCTTGAGTGCATGGCAAGCATATAGGGAAATGTGGATCCTCCTACGGAGCCTGGTGTGAGCAAATACCTTATAGAATGTGTGAGGAGTCCTATGGGAGAAGGAAACGTAGGAGGCTAAAGGTGAGGCAGGGACAGAACAACTGAATTAATTTTTTTCCACCAGTTTCCTAAGGAAAATTCCTTTCCTAAAAGAATTCTCTTTTAGCTATTCAATATCGGTTACTAATGGACTGACTAGAATACTAATTTTCTACGTAAGCCTTTCATTTAAACCTCCAGATTATAAATGGCTACATCATTCCATTTCATTCCAAGTCATTGTTCCAAGTCATTCAAACAATTACTTGGGAACCTACTATGTGTGTAGATAGTCTTTGGATTTCTAGATCATGAAGCAATGGTTTCATGAGCCTCAAGCTATCCAGAAAATTTCAATCCTGGAACAGAAATATCTGAGTCTTTTGCTTGTTATTCTTTGCTCAGCTCTCTGGAAAGAATTCCACAAGAGTTCGGGTGAGACAGCTAAAATGAAAATAAAAACCACCTTACTGATCCAGGGAAATTTTACATCAGCATATCAAGTTATATCCAAATAGCCGATATGAAAATCACTATCCAGATTTCATAGCATGATCAAACAATAACAAGAAAAAAAAGTTCCTTCAAAATATGATCGAGGTAAGATAACCAACAATGTTTATCTTCCCCTGAGCTATTGTGATGATTAATAAGATAATGTTCACAGAGGACTTTGAAGGAGTAATGCAATGTACTTTGAAGCATTATCATTTTTTTATTAATGAGTTTTGATTCTGAGAGTGCCAGTTGCACCACAGCCATGGTAAACCCTCCGTTGTCCTCACAAGGAGGAGAAATATGATATAAAAGAGAAGGTCGTGTGTAGTGGTGATACACTTGCTCCAAGAGAAAGAAAGATCCTACAAGAGACAGAAGGTGTGAGTAAATCAACTAGAAAACAATTGAGAGAAGCAGGTGGTGTTAGGAGATGACCTAGGCCAGGTCACAGCCTGGGTCCACGTGGAGAAAAGAAAGCAGCTAACCCAGAATGAACTAAACCAACCCCAAGTTGAACGTTCTGCATTCATTCATCCACTCCTGTACTCTTCTGCCAAATGTTAAACACCTCTATGTGCCAGGCAAGGAACTAAATGCTGGGGATATAGAAACAGGTAAAACAGCCTGTTTTCAAAGGCCTTGCTTTTCAGTGAGAGACACAGAGGAGAAGGGACTAGATTAGCATGGGAACAGACACTTAGAATTGGAGAGTTGTGGAGTGGATACATATAGGACAGAGAGTCAGTGCAGGAGGAAATGCTCTGTTTTCAAAGAAAGGAAGGAATTGAAGGAATTTAAGAAAGATCATGTCTTTGTGATTTTTTTTTTTTTTTGAGACAGAGTCTCAAGCTGTCACCCTGGGTAGAGTGTCATAGCTCACAGCGACCTCCAACTCTCAGACTCAAGCAATCTTCTTGCCTCAGTTTTTCTATTTTTAGTAGAGACAAGGGTCTCGCCTTTTTTTTTTTTCCACTCAGGCTGGTCTTGAACCCATGAGCTCAAGCTATCCACCTGCCTTGGCCTCCCAGAGTGCTAGGATTACGGGTGTGAGCCACCATGCCCAGCCTGTGTCTTAAAGAAAGACAGAGGAGGGAAAGGTATTCCAGGCAGAGGGAACATCTGTCACCTGGGCTACTTGTGAGTGGCACCCCTTAGAGGACCACAGACCATGCCAGAAATGACCCTGGAGATGAGTTGAGTTTTAAGTGGCCCATGTGTTAGATAAGGTTTGGTCAGGCATTAAGGACCTACTTGTTCTAAGAGTTAAGATTTATCTTAAAGGCATTGAGAACATTCTCAATGCCTGTTTTTAAGCCAGCAAGTAACATGATCATATGTATGGTTGGACAGATTTCTCCCACATTGGCATGAAATTGGATTAGGGAGACGGCTGGGCTGGAAGCCTATTGGGAAGTCTCCTATAATTATCCTTGCAAATGATTCTAAGGAATAAAGAAGAAAGAAAGATAACACTTGTGAAAGAGACAACATCAGACATGGTGGATTCTGATAAGAGTGGGAACAGGGAAGCATCACGAAAGTCACTCTCAGGTTCATGATCTAGATTGCAGGTGGGAGCAGAGCCAGCCACTAAGAGTGGCAAAGGGGAGAAGCCACTTTAGTGGAAAAGCTGGTAGTGCCAAAAATGCAGTCACTTCTCTTCAGTGACTAACCTCACCACCCCAAGGACCCTGTGCATCTTAAACTCATGTATGTGGCAGGGAGAGAAGTCATGCCAGGCAGAGGAACAAGGGCTCCAGAAGCAATTCTCTCCCTTCTCTCTCCCTTGGGCTAACTGCTTGTGAATCCCATGCTATAAGGTACACTCAAAGAGTTAACATTGTTTTAGGGACAAATTTCAAGCAAAAACTCTGTCATTCCCCTTTTAGATACCTTAGTAATGCCTAAATGAAAATAAAGGTTCAAATTAAGCTCAGAAGACTTTAATGGTGGAACAGTGACATTATTTCTTAATTTCTTTCATGCATCAATTATTAACTTGAATTTTGCAAAAATTAGGACTTTTAACAGGTAGTATTTATACTTATCAATTAAAAATGTACCTGTGCAGTTTGGGCATGACGGCTCACGCCTGTAATCCTAGCACTCTGGGAGGCTAAAGCAGGAGGATCATTTGAGGCCAGGAGTTTGAGGCTGCTATGATGAGCTGTGATGGCACCACTGCACTCCAGCCTGGGCAACAGTGTGAAAGCCTATCTCAAAAAAAAAAAAAAAATTAAAAACAAAACACATGCTTACAGTAATAAATATCTCAAACATCCTCAAAACATATTTCCATGGCATAGACTTTAAAACATGAAGAACCATCCCAATATAATAAGCCTGTCATAATTATAGGAGTACTCTACTTTTGAACAAATCAAATGTCCAACTTTTAAAAAATCAAAACTTTGAAACATAATATAAAGATTCATCACATTTCCATTTTTTAAAAAATAGCATGTGTGGGGGAAACTCGAAATGTGATGATTTGCTAAACTTTGATTTAGTATTCTCTGAAGAAAAAATGATGTGAAGAAATCATAGTAAGCTGTTAAAATTGCCAAGTTCCATTGTGTTAAAATACGATTTCAGATGTTTAGGAAAGTTTTTAATGTTATGCAAGAAGTGGAAGGCAAGTTGCAAAATGCTCAGAGAGGTTAGCCAAGAGACTCTAAGTAAAATAAAGTGTGTAGCCCAGACACCCTTGTGAGTATTCTGAAGTCCCCCATGGATGTTAGTTTCACGTACCCTCCCCAGGAGGCCAGATATGCAAATAGGTGAGTTAGGAGAGTGGCTGATGCCCCAGCTTTGTTGCCCAGGTAACCAAGAGTCTTAGAACAAGACCACTACTGGCAATTAGAATGGATGGAGCTTCTTAATTTTTTTTTCAAGCATCGTATTAAAAGGACAGAGAGGTTTGAAGCCCATGAAAATGAAATTCTCCTCTTCTTACAAAAAGAGGCACAGAATAGACTGAGTTAAAGATATCCTCACTCAAATAATATTGGGAGACTTAAGGAAGCAATTAATGGCTTCTTCCTAATAAGTTCTATACTCCCAATTAAAAACGCTTAACAATCAAAGCAGAAACACAATGCATTCTCTAAGCAAGAACGGCCCAACAAATTTCTGCTTTTGGAAAAAATTCAAGGTACTGGGAGAACATTTTCTATTTAGCTGAAGTAAAGGATGATGAGATTAAGTTATCATTGAAAATATGTAGAACCTCTGTGAGCTGAAGACCCTGGGGACTGTCACAAACTGGTCAACACGTGGAGGTGGTCAATGTGAGGAACTAGGCCATGTGGTGCATATCTAGTCTACAAAAATTAGGTCAACCTAAGATGTAGTCAGTGTAGAGAGGTGGTCAACTATGGAGGTTCTACTGTTGTATAATACAATGACAAAACTATGGATCCATACCAAACTTGGTACACGTCTTTATAAACAGTCTCACATCAGCAGGCACGCATATGTAAAACACTGTTTTCCCTACTTTATTGGATGTCATATTAATTCCCTAGGTCTACTATAACAATGCATCAGCAAACAGATGGCTTAAAACAACAGAGATTTATTTTCTCACAGTTTTGGAGGCTAGAAGTTCAAAACTCTAAGTGTCCACAGGGCTCTTTGCTAAGACTATGGCCAGAAGCCCTCCTTACCTCTTTCTTGAGGCCATTGATTGACCTTTGGCATTCCTTCAGCCTCCTCAGAGTTGGAGGCTGACTCACCCCAACCTCTGCCTTCCTTCACACCACATTCTCTCTGTGCATCTCTAGGCCTAGTTTTCTCTCTTCTTATAAGGACCCCAGTCCTGTTGGAATAGGACCCACCTTAACTTCATGGCCTCATTTTAACTCAATTGCATCTGTGAAGAGCTCATATTCAAATAAAGCCACATCCACAGGTGCTGGACGTTAGGACTTCCACATGCCAACTAGCAGCTCCCTTGATGTTCTATCAGTCTGATTCCGTGGTTTTTCAGGCTCTTGTATTTACCAGTACAGTTTTCTTTAGGTATGTAAGATTCTGTCCAGTTGATAAAATCATACGTAAGCCAAAACTCACTTCTCCCACCCAGACCCTTTCCAGTCTGCGGGTGAGGCGTTGACTTTGCTCATATCCTCACCTTTTCTCCAGAGCTCACTCTCCCACAGTTGGGGTAAAACGGTGGGAAAAGAAAATGCCTGTCATTTCCTCATCTGACAGCCACGATGAGACTGTGACAGCCTCCGTGAATGATCATGCCGTGAATGGATATTTCCATAGATTGGTGTGAGGTGGCCCCAGGCAGTGATATCTTTTCTGAGATTCAGTTACACCATCTGGTAGGTTGGTGGGAACACCCCTATCTCCTTAGTGGCGTGTCTCCATACTCAGTGTCATCATAGGCCCCAGCGCACCTGAAGTCCCATTCTCACCAATCTTCTACAGCACCCAGCCCTGGGGCCACAAGTAAAGAAAAAGACCCATTTTACATACAACTTAAAGAAAAATCTTGAAACAGATAAACCTTGTTCCCTATGGCTGACAAGGTGAGCTGACCACATGACAGCTAGTTCTCACTTCTTCCATAATAGCAGGACCCTACCTGTTGTCAACACGGCCAGATGATTTCTCCCTAGCCTCTCCTACAGCGTAGGGGGGCCATTTCACATAGTTTTGGTCAGTGAGAAAAAAAAAACAGACAAAGTTTCAGAGACAGCTTTTTGATTTCCTGATAAAAGGAAGCCCTTTTGGCCAGCACCACCCCTTCCTGTTTTCCTACCTCAGGAGCAGTGTTAGTATGAAGGGCAGCAGCCACTGTGCCCAGGCAGCGCGGGCTTGAGGAAAAGACCCGAAGAATCACAGAAGTGCCGGCCTTGGTCTCGTATACCTATTGACTCAAAGCGGATACCAGCTCACCTCCAGAAGTCTTCTCTATTATGTGAGAAAGCCACACTTCTATTTGTTCAGTCCACTTTTGAAGTTAAAACATTCCTAAATGGATCCTACCATGCCATGGTTAGCTGATGCTCTTTCTTCACTGGGAGGGCTCTGCCAGATCGAAAGAGTGATGCTGGGAACACTCACAGCAAGGAAACAAATTATCAATTTCTCTTCTTGCAGGTTGAAAACTTGCCACAGATTGTAAATCAAGAATACTTGTGGGCCTTGCATTTAATGTTAACATACAGAGACCTTGTCAGTCTAGCTTTCAAAACTAACCTTCAGTGAACTGACCTGTGACCATACTTTCCTGAGAACTTTTATGGCTGATTTGCTATGCTGCAGTTGTTTCATGATAATAATCCAGGTCCTCTTCCCCCTTTATTATAGTGTAGGATACTCATAAGTACACTTGCCCTGTCTGAATCGGAAGTGGACTTGTATAGACCAGATGACCATATCCCTATAAAAGCCAAAATTACACAAAATATCATGGAAACATAACCTACCATGGTTATCTTTGGGAAGTGGAGATTTTTACGTATTTCCTAAACTATCTATGTTGTCAGTGGATTAAAAAAAAAACAAAATAAGGATTTTTAATGATAATAAATAATTAAATTCTTGGGCAATTTCCTCACATCTCAAGTACTAAAATTAGGACAATTTGTATATTGGTGCCAGAAGTCTGGGACAGACGATTACACCATGTGTTAGCCATTTTCTGCCTGACGAAATGGGGCATCCAGAGAGTCTGTGATAGCAGGTTGCAATTCCTACAGAATTCCCTCCTACACTCACCGAGATGGGGTCTTGCTTTTGCTGAGGCTAGTCTCGAACTCCTGAGCTCAAGCAATCCTCTTGCCTCTGCCTTCCCAGAGTGCTAGGATTACAGGCATGAGCCACCACACCTGGTCCCTTTGCCCATTTTTTAATGGGGTTATTTGGTTTTTAATTTTTTAGTTGTAATAGTTCTTTATGTATTCTGAATATTGGATAAGCCCTTATCCAAGATACAGTTCATAAATATTATGTCCTATGCCATATAGGTTTCCTTTTCACTTTGTGGATTCTACCCATTGGTGCATGGAAGTTTTAGTTTGATGTAGTCCTGTTACTCTGCTCTCACTTTTGTTGCCTATGCATTTGGTGTTTCACCTAATAAGATGTTGCCCATTCCAATGTCATGAACATTTTCCCCTGTGTTCTCTTCTAGGAGTTTTTCATTTCAGGTCTTATATTTAGTTTTTTAATCTATTTTGCGTTACTTTTTGCATGTGTTTATAAGATTAGGGCTTATCTTCCCTCCTTTACATGTGGGTCTCTAGTTTTCCCAACATCACTTGTTAAAGAGCTTGTCCTTTCTTATTGTGTAGTCTTGGCTATACAAGATGGATTATTTGATCATGCATAAGAGTTGATTCCTGGGCTTTCTGTTCTGTTTTGTCTCTTTTTTTGTGTCAAGACCATATTGTTTTGATTATTGTAGCTTTAGAAGTGTTTTAAAATCACACTATGTGAGGCCTTTCACTTTGCTTTTCCTTCTCAAGATTATTTTTGGCTGTTTGAGGTTCTTTGAGATGCCATATGGATTTTACAATTTTTTTTCTGTGCCTTCAAGAAATGTTGTTGGGATATTGGTACTTATTGCATCGAATCTATATATCACTTTGGGTAGTATGGAAATTTTTTTTTTTGAGACAGAGCCTCAAGCTCTCCCCCTGGGTAGAGTGCCGTGGCATCACAGCTCATAGCAACCTCCAACTCCTGGGCTCAAGCGAGTCTCCTGCCTCAGCCTCCCAAGTAGCTGGGACCACAGGCGCCCACCACAACACCTGGCTGTTTTTTGGTTGCAGCCGTCATTGTTGTTTGGCGGGCCCAGGCTGGGGATTCGAACCCTCCACCTTAGGTGTACGTGGCTGGCACCTTAGCCGATTGAGCCACAGGCGCCGAGCCAGTATGGACATTTTAATATTAAGTCACTCAGTGAACACAGGCTGTCTTTCCATTTGTGTGTATCTTCTTTAATTTCTTATAATTTTCAGTATACAAATCTTTTGCTTGCTTGGCTAAGTTTATTACCCAGTATTTTCTTCTTTTTGATGCTATTAGAAATGAGACTGTTTTCTTAATTTTCTTTTGGACTGTTCCTCATTAGTGTATGAAAACACAACCAATTTTTGAGTGTTGTTTGTATCCTATAACATTGCTAAATTTGTTTATTAGTTCTAACTTTTTTTGATACAGATATTTAAGGTTTTCTATATATAAGATCATATCATCTGTGAACAAAGATAATTTCACTTCTTGCTTTTGAACTTAGATGCTTTCTATTTCTTTTTATTTCCAAATAATTCTGGCTAGGACTTCCAGTAGTATGTTAAACAGAAGTGGTGAGAATGGATTCCTGTGTCTTGCTCCTGATGTTAAAGGCAAGCTTTTCAGTTTTTTACCATTGAGCATGATGTAACCTGTGAAAATTCATGTACAACCTTAAGCTGAGATAATTTCCTTGTATTCCTAGTTTTTGACCATTTTTATCATGAAAGGGTATGGAATTTTATCAAATATTTTTCGCTATCAACAAGGATAGTCATGTGATTTTTGTCCTTTGTTCTGTTAGTGGGGTGCATTACATTGATAGATTTTGTATTTTGAAATATCCTTGCATCCTAGGATAGGTCATGGTGTATAATCCTTTTAATGTGCTATTGAATTCAGTTTCCTAGTGTTTTAAGGATTTTTGCATCAGTGCTCATCAGGGATATTGGTTTATAGTTTTCTTTTCTTATACATGTGATATTTTTATCTGGATCAGTTGAACAATTTTTAATGTGTAAGGGAAAACACACCTCAGCCATGAAAGTATCATGTTATAATAACAGGAGCAAATTAAGTTTATAATGATGACCCTAAATCCTCAAAGAGGCTAAATAATGTTCATCTTCCTTAGGAAAACAGGAAAGTGCACTGTTGCTTCTGACAATAATGATTAATTTTTGTGTGTGTGAACTTTTTTTTTTAATTTCTTATAGCATAACTGTGTACATTAATGCAATCATGCGGTACAGTGTGCTGTTTTCATATACATTTTGAAATACTCTCATCAAACTGGTTAACATAACCTTCATGTCATTTTCTTAGTTATTGAGTTAAAACGTTCATACTCTGCTTTTAGAAAGATTCACTTGTACCCTTGTAAGAT